>PVKA01005471.1:0-90138 GCA_004027165.1 Ctenomys sociabilis
GGGCGGGCGGGATGGAGCAGGACGGCGGAGTCGGCCGCGCTGTCTCTGGCCGGTCTCAGGAGCTGGGCGGGGGCGGGCGGGATGGAGCAGGACGGCGGAGTCGGCCGCGCTGTCTCTGGCCGGTCTCAGGCGATATAAGGTTTTTAAATGGGAATGTCACACAATTATAAAACTAGAATAGAGGAATAAATTATTAAATCCCTAACTAGGAAAACTTAAACATGGGTTGACTTATAAATTGGATGTTGAAGGATGAGTGAGAGTTGTCCAAACAAAGAAAGGACATACATAACATAGCAGGGAAGATGTCATTTTTTTTCAAGATTAATGATATAATACAGGACACATTTTATAATATTTTACAATGAATCATGCAAATAATTATATGCAACAAATGCAGGAAACACGTCCACACATTAAACACTAAAGAATTAAGCAGAGGACATAGAGCTCATAGCAATGCCTCTCCCAAGTCCAGCTGGAGGCCCAGAGCCCACAACAAAGTCTCATGCAGGCTTGCTTCATGGTTCCATGCTGGAAAGGCCCAAAGGTCAGTGGTGGAAGTTAGAAAGTCTCTATCAGTGGAATGAAGGATCTGTGATAGCAGCCTGAGGGGTTGGAATAGGAGCTAGGAAGCAATGCTCAGGGTAAGCACCAGAACTCCCCCAATGTACCACAGCCATCCTTAGCAACAGTGAGGTCCCATCGGGAAAGCCAATGCAACAAGCTTCTCCATGAGGCTGAGCAATGCACCATCTTCCCCTCTGGAGCCAGGAAGCAATGCTCAAGATGAGGACCAGAGTTCCCTCAAAGTGCATCAGGAAAGCCAGCACAACAAGGTCCTCCAGAAGAACAGCCCAAAGAACTAGCAGCTTCCAACAGCTTCTCCAAACAGCATGCCTAACATCATTTCAGCAGCTTCTCCTGATCTGCCTTTCATGCTGCTGGTAACAGCCCTCGGGTGAGCCTCCCGCACCCAGCACCATGCTAGTTTAATTCAGCTGGGTGTAATCAGCTAGCCACCAGTTAGAAATCCACTACAGAAGGTCTAAAACTTGGTAATAAGTGAAACTACAGAATTGGGTGTTCTATTTCTGGTAGCATTGTGCACTGTGCTACTCAAGTACAGCTATCTCTGCCACAGCAAAACATTTTCTGAATGTTGGGTTAAGTTCACAAGAAAATGCTGGATGGGAACTCTTGAAGAACAAGCAAATACAAAGAGAATGCTGAAATAAAAACAGACTGGGAATCTAGAGCTTCCACAGGAGAAAAAGATTGTTTGTAATACATATTTTATGCCCCAATGACCACTGGGGAGAAAGACTACTTGGGTAGTACTTGACTGTTTTAGGTCTCTTTTCAAAAAGACTGCAGCTGACCAAGTAGATGTATTCATAGTTAGCTCTGAATGATTGTATTAGGCCACTTTCTGTCACTGTAATGAAATACCTGAGACAATATACTTAAGGAAAATATGTTTATGTTGGTCCCAGTTCCAGCTCAGGGTAGCTTGGCCCTGCTGCCTTTGGGTGTATGACAGGAATGAGCTGACCAGCTGCTCACTTTGTGTTGATCTGAAAACAGGAGTGAAACGAAAAGGAAAAAGCTGGGATCCCAGCATTGCTTTTAAGAATCTGTTCCCTGGAGACCTTATTTTCTTCAACAGTCCCCTGCACCAGCTCTGCAACAGTTCCACCACCAGCCCCCAAAGTGCCAAGGGGTGCTGAGGACCAAGCCTTTACCACATGAGCCCGTGGAGGATATTCAAATTCCAAGCTATAGCACCAGGTGTTTAATTAAGAAGATGTATTCAAATTTCTGTCTTCTGTGTTGGTTAATGCTTTGGGAGTTGTCATGGCAAATACAAGGAACGGAAAGCCTGAGAGAGCACAGCTAGTGTGGAATGGATATTGGAAAGGTGAGATAAAGCCAGCCTCATCATTCTTGTCCCCAGTCACTGTCAAGAGCTTGAATAACCAAGGGTTTGTGCTTTTCGATGCCACAGGCTCTTGCTGGGTAGAAATTAAAATCCTTCCAAAAGCAGTGAAAAAATTAATAAATCCCAAAGCAACTTTCTGAAGCTGTCCAAGCAAACCCATTGAAACATTTCCAGGTACAAACTATACTTGCAGGAATAAGGAGCCATTAAACTCATAGAGGAACGCAGGTGTAAGTGAGATGTTGGCAAAATTTATGTAGAAACTGGAGGCAGAAGTAAATCATTAAGGAGGGAAAAATAAAGCCTTTGAAACATTTTCATGTGTTGGCTAAATGTATGTTACATTTCATTTTAGACTTAATCTTAATTAACTTTGAAAGATATTTATTTATGCTCATGTTTTTCACTTAGTGAAGGAGAGCTATATATGTACCATATTGTGTGCCTCTAACTTTTAGGGTAGGATGCAAAGAATGCAAATATAGATACTTAATATTCTAAATTGAGGTGAATAAACTGTTCTCTTTCTTCATCACAGAGTGGTCCCGTGTCATCCATCATAATCCAGAGAGGACTTTGAAGTGGAAAAAACTAGAGAAGATTTAGATTGGAGGTTTATGAATCCCTTTCTGAGCTTTACAAGTGAGATTTCACAGGTTATATTAATGACCAAAAAATGACTCTATACTTAGTTCAATGGGCTGACCCCATCTTGACCTTCTAAGCAATTTTAGAAGAGCTCCCTAGTTTAATTTTTGCAATGGACCTTGAAAATTATGTAGCTGTTCCTTTTTGAGGAATACTTAAAAATTCTAGTACCTGAGCCCTATCAATATGAATTAAGCCAGAATTGCCAAGGCTAAAACCAGCGAACTTTCTTAATTTTTAAAGCTCCAGAGCTGACTCTCATACATGACAAAGTTGAAAGCCAGTGTCTTGATTCCTAGTTGTGTGACAAGAGTTCAGAGTTGTTTGATTTTATTTCTGTTTTCTTCCTTTTTGGCCTCAATGTTTCATGTAACCTTGGTAAGAGAAATGCTGGGGAGAGATGCAAGTCTACAAATAGAAGAGAGTAGGTATGTTTTGCCCAAATCTGAGCCATGCCTAGCAGCAGGCTGCAAACCTTGAAGAGCCTGTGGAATCACAACTGGGGAAATGAAGTCTCCTTAATCTATAAAGTGGGCCTTTAGTACAATCAGTGATGTGAATTAGAGGAGCTCACACATACTAACTGCTTAACAAGGCAACATATAGTAAGTGCTCAATAAATGGGAGATACTATGAATATTATCATCTTTACGTGTTGTTCTTAGTTTGATTATAATATAATTTATAATCAAATCCTTTGATGACACAGAAGACTCCTATCACAGGAACATCAGTATTTGTTCCACTGGACATATTTTTTTTTCAGTACCAGAGATCAAACTCAAGACCTTGTGCTTGGCAGGTAGTCCCTTATGACACTGAGCTATCATCCCTAGCCCAACGGGCATAATTTAACAGTGCCTCATGCATAGAAGTGTAGAAGACACTTGTTCAGAAGAAAAAGGGTGGTGGCTAGAGGCAAGCCACACCACAGCACAGAGGTTATGAATAAGTTACTCTTCCTGCCCAAATGTCAAATTATTGAAACATTTTCCGACACCATTTGACTTATTTTTTCCTTTAAGGAAGGTATGTGTCTTGTTTACTTTTCTCTTATTGCTGGGACAAAATATCCAACACTCAAAATTAGAGAAGGAAAGGTTTATTTAGCTCACAGTTTGTGGAGGTTTCGGTCCATGCCCAGTTGGCTCCAAGGCAGAGGGGCACATGGCAGAGGGCAGCAGCTCATGGAGGCAAAAGGCAGCAAAACAGCAAGAGCAAAAATGTCAGGAGCCATGGCAGGAGCAGAGGCCAGCTGTCTCCTTTCCTGATGTTGTCTGAAGGATGTCTTTCCTTAAGACATCCATAGCACTCACACCCGTAATCCCAGCATCGGACTGTGAATTATTCACAAAGTCTAGAAGCTGCCCCATTGACTCCACGAGGCTTTGGGGTGACACCTAGACACAAACCATAGCAACATGGCTTCCTGGAAAGAAAAAAGAAATGGGCACATGAAAGCACATCATCTGCCTTCCTCGCAACCACCACCCAGGCCGACAACCTGGCTCCACTGTCTACTAATGTCCTTAATGCTTGTTCCTTGATCATAATTTTCCTTTTTGTTCTAATCACAAAATAACAGAGTGGAGCCTATAACTCACTTTGCTCAGAGCTTTAAACATTACTACAATGACAATAGATACGTTTTCAAACCTAAGGAGATGAAGACCAAAGAAAATGTAGATGTTGTTGTTTGAGGCATAAACAAGCCATAAACCCACAGTTCTAATTTTGCAGCTTGAGATTTGAATTTTCCATTTTCCTTCATTTGAGAGATTACTGGTATTTTGCTAGTACCACAGAGAGAAAAACATTATGAATGGCTTTTAGTGGAAAATTACAAAGAACTATGTAAACACTGATTTAATTAGAATTGCACAAGAAAGCCACAGCCAGAAATGATCTGCCTGACACCTAGTCAACAGTTTTTTGGCACAGTCTTCATTAACATGGCAGCACATGAGGAGGACTTGGTGAACTTAAAAAAAAAATCATACTGAGGCTTTGCCCTTAACAATAACTAATTAAAGTCGAATCTTTGAAAATGGGAATATGCAACTTCATCACTTGAAAAATACTCGCCCAATTGATCCTAATATACAATGGGCTTGAAGACACGGAGACTTGGATAGAAATGTGAGGGATCTTTGTAGAGGTCTCTAGGGTCATGTGACTTAAGGATTTAAGAAAGCAGCAAAGCATGACGATAAAACAAAACCCCTAATGAACCACACAAAGTAATACAAATAGCCTGTTTGATAATCTCAATAAACTATGCACAAACAAATCATGCAATACAGTAGTGGCTATGTTTAAAGAAACAGCTGACCTCCAGCCATGCTGATTGGAGTAAATCATTTGGTAGAACTTCCAGGTGAGGCTGGCAACCTGAAGCCTCCATATCCTGACTCCAAGGGCATATTGGCTACAGAAAAACATTCCATGTGAACAGTTACCCTTCTTTCCTCAGTGATCTTTTGTTCTGTGGTTTTCTCCATAGCTCAGCTATCTAGAGCTTCCCTTGCACCCATATTCCAGCTGCAATTCAATCCCCTGAGAAGCAAGTGTTTCACACACACCCCCCGCCCCGACCCCTGTCTCCAGTGTGGGAACCTTCTCTGCAACACAAGCTACCCGTATCCCTGTTTTCAGATGTATTCATGTTCCTAGGGGCCTTGTCTTCTCCCACAGAAACAAGTGCCCAGCATCTACTTCTGAAAGAGGCTGCAGAGTGGAGGGGATCACAAAGGGCTCTTTTAAGCCAATTGCTGAAGGTCTCTGTTAATTGTGAACCCACCTGCCTCCTCTGAGGGACCCACCCAAGCCTCTGTGAAACTCTGAAACAAAGCAGGGCTCTGTGTGGCAAAGGCAGTGCTGCCACAGTAGCTGCATATGGGGAATGACACCATAAAGGGAGGCAGGAGAATGCAGCAATGGCAGAGGTAAAATAGCCTTTACACTTCCAATAGCCAGGGAGCATGCACTACCCAATAGACTCAATCTCAAGTAATTCTGTGCAACGCCTTCTTTATACATGAACAATGATTCTTAATGACATGAGTCATGTAGTGGTCTTCTATGCACTGGGCTGCTTACACACTCAAGAAGGTTGAATGGCCTTATTATGGCCCACAAGACTATAGGGCCTGGCCCTGCTGCTTGTGAATATGTCAGGCACCTCAGGGCCTTTGTACTTTTAAAGGTTCTTCAAGGTTCATCCCCCAGAATTCCACATGGCCCTTCCTCCTCCTTTCCTTTAGGGGAAGACAAGATGCCTCCTTTAAGTTTTAATTTCATTTGGAATTATTTAAGCTTCACCAGAAATCACAGTGATAGTACAGAGCAGTGTACTATTCCCACCTCACTCATCTTCCTCTGCTTTATGCTTCTCCAGGGCATTTTTGGTGGATGGTGATATTGAACCTAGGTCCTTGTGCATGCAAGAGTAGAACTCTACCATTGAGCCACTTCCCCAGACCCCTCCATGGTACTTCTATCCACCTGTCATATCACATCACTCTGGTCTCCTACCAGTGACATGAAAATTCCATTTCAGTAGAGGTTTTACTGGGTGCATGGCTGCATTTTCACCACACAGATGGGGCATTATTAAATCTAAATTGTGTTGAGTAAACTTTCAGGCCATATGTTAGGAGATCACAGAAACAACATTACTTGGCAGAGGTGTTCCTCCAGGGCACTAGTAACATCTGTCCCAAATTTCCGTGTGAATGTCCCAACATGTTAGAGATAAGTCACCATAAGGCAGGGACTCTTGTTTTCCCATAGATTTCTTTATAGCATCCAAAGCAGCAAAAACTATTATCTGTGCCCAATATATATATATATATATATATATATATATATATATATATATATATATATGTTTGAATGACCATAAAAAAACTGAACTTCCCATTCTTCAATAAGTCTGAGACCCAAGATCCAACCTTGATTTTTTCTCCAGGCCTTACATCAAATGATGTATAAATTTGTACATATGAATATATATATACATATATATATATATATATATATGTATATATATATATATATATTTCCTCCAGGGCATTTTTGGTGGATGAGGATATCGAACCCCATCCACCAAAAATGTAGCCATTATTTTACTTTAGCATTTTAATGTCTCTCCTCTTAATTATTTTAGCAGACTCCTACCTGATCTCCCTATCTGACTTTAGCTTCCTTCTACTTCATTGTTCTAGTCTGTAGCTAGACTACAGTTTGTTTTTTAAAGAAAATCTGACTATGTGGGTGCATAAAAACTTGTTAAATACTTCCCCTCATGTTCAAAGTTAAATCCAAACTTATTAGTGAGCTTATTCACAATGTTATGTAGACAAAATGATTCGACGCTGCTTTACTGTTGTATGAAACTCTAGACTCTAGACATCGTGATGCTGGACTCCACCTTAGCTCTAGCATGCTGCACCAGATGGACAGGGTATGTTCCTTAGAATAGCTGAGAAGAGCACTATTCCTTCGTCCTCACCTGGATGACTTTCTCCTGCCTCTTCTTCGCATCAGTTAGGCACCCGTTCAAGCCCCTTCTCCAAACACTCATTTTCTGTCTTTGTGAAGATGGAGGGCTCATCTAACTGCACATCACTGTACAACCAGCAACACAGATGATTTGCTCAAGGAAGATATGTATCACACCTGCTACTCATTGCCTTGTGTTTACTACTAAAGGTTTATGACCTTGATGTCCCAGATTTCTCTTTTGAAATGAGTGAGGATTTATTTCTTGCAAAATCTAACTTTGTGTGAACGGCACATATACCAGAAAACACTCGAGGATTCAACAGCACCTTGGTACAAATGTGTTTCAAGCATGAAGGCAGATAAAGGGTCTCTTTTATGCCCTGTAAACAATACAACACTTACAGCAATAAAGCAAGCCCTAAGTTCAGTCATTTGTCTTTATTCAACCCCAGCAAACTTGCTGGTTTGTGAAAAGTGTCTTCCTATGGCATAGTATACTTCCACACTCGTAGGTGTGTACATCAAGTGCATTTTTTCATGTACTTGTTCATAATGTACATCTGTATCTGTTGATAGCGTTCAATGGACTGGAGTGAATGAAGAAGGGAGAGGAGAAGGAAGGGCAGAAGACAGGAAAGGCAGAAAGGAGGAATAAAATTTTATGAACTTGGATTAATTAGAAATTAAATTGGAATCATTTAAGAGGGTATTCATTTGTTAAATAGTTAGGTCACTTTATTGAGATACAGTTGGTAAGGAAAACACCATGGCTATTTAATGGACATTTTTAAAGCCACAAAAGGCAGCATGTAGCTATCAAAAGAAAGTTAGGAAGAAACAAAGGAGAGAAAATTCTTAAAATCATCATAGGAATATACTCATTAGAAAGTGCTAAGTAGTACTACAGGCTGGAACACTAATGCACATTAAAACCCGAAGTGCCCGATTCCAGAAAGCAGAGAAGGAAGTGCTGGCTTTAGAATGGCAGTCCGCTCACAACATGCCACTCTTCCACTTGCCATCGAGAAGTCCAGTTCTGCATCTCAGAGTTTTCTTCTATAAATTAGGAGTGATGAAAATGCCAACTATGTCTAGTCACTTTGAGATTTAACAAAACTATTGTAGAAACCATGTGCCTGCATCACTGCAGTTACTCGACAGATAACTGGCACATTGATATGTATTCAGTCACTTACAAACAATGAAATGCAAACAAGAGGTTAGTGACATTTTGTTCTGGGCTGGTCGTCAAGAACATTAGATCTCTTCTGCAACTGCACTCATCAGAGAATAGTTGGCTGCTGGCTGCTTGCTGAATCAAAGGACCCCCACCCCAAGGTGCATGTCTGTGAACAGCACTTCCCGTCTCTGTCTCTATTTAGCAGGAGATTTTATTAGAGTTGGCATGTTGTTTTAAATGATAGAAGGGAAACCATCGAACACACTCTGTAATGACACATCAAATGCACATTTATTCTTTATAACGCAAATATGAGGTGGATATTATGGTCCCCAAGAGACGTATGATGCAGCTCCATGCTACTGAATGAAAGAAACTCTTCCAAATTATCTACATTCTCACAGCTTGTCAGCAGCAGGGACAGGATTCAAATTAGTCCTGACTGCTTGCCTGTTACCTTTCTGTCACGCATAATAATACCACTGAGAGTCAATCTCAGGCAGGTTATCTTCCAGTTTTCTTCTGAACTACAGTTCAGAAAGAGAAATATAAGTACATGCTGAGTTTACAGCACACTTTTGAGCATCATGTAATCAAATAAGAACAACATAAAAGGGAAAGCCATTAATATGCTGAGCTGTAAAAGGCTCAAGTTAACAATTTCTGATATTTCCAGTCCTACAGATAGCCCACTACTATTATGGACTACAGGACTATATTGGATTATTTTGCTGAATTCATGAACCTACAATATTTAAATGGCAATGGAGTACTCATCTCTGACAAAACTAAACAAAAAGATAGGATAAAAATGAAGGACCATTTTGTACCTGTACATACAAAATAGTTAGGATAGATATACAGCTACTTTGTCTTAATTTAATGAGAAGAAAGATTTGTGCTAATAGTGTTTGGGCAGAATATCATGTCTGCATCTTGTACTATGAATAAATACTACGAAGATAACAATATGCAGTGTATTAATTATTTTAACTGTTCAACTAATTAATTTTTTTCCAGGTACCAAATTTCTTTATTTGAAGGAATTAAAGAACTTAAGTAGATGTTCTGGTACAGTTTATAGAAACGGTCGAGGTAGCCCCAACATGCATGTGCTACCTTGGTGACATTAGCTCTCATTGTCACTGTCCCCCAGGGTGTGCTTGTCAAACAGGAACTTCACCATGCAGGACTCAGGGACTCCCATCTTGTGCAGGTTGGTCACGTGGTCCCTCTGCACTCTGATGGCCTTCACCTGCTCATCCAGGTAGTGCATCTCAGTGAAGTCACACAGATGGGGTCGTTCTCAGTGGCCAGCTTGTGCAGCTCCAGGAGGGACTGACTCACACTCTCCAAGTGCAGCGCGTGCTCCATCGCGTTCAGCCCGCTCTCCCAGTCATCAAGGTCTGGTTCCTTGATATCCTGAAGGAACATCCGGTCACCGCGCTGGTTCTGCAGCTTCATCAGCTTCTTGGCATGTTCTGTCTCCTCATGAGATTGGTGAAGAAAGTGTTTGGGAAAGTTCTTCAAAGCCACATTATCACCGTCAAAGTAGTAAGACATGGACAGGTAGATGTAGGAGGCGTGGAGCTCCAGGTTGATCTGGCTGCTGATCGTGGCCTTGGCGTCCTGGTGGTAGTTCTGGTATACTTGCAAGGGCGAGGCGGCCGTCATGGCAGCGGCAGGTGAGGATGGGCTGCAGCAGCAGTGCGGGTTGCGGCGAGGGCAGGCGAGAGCCGGGCTCTGTTTAAGCACTGTTGAAGCAGTGTACCTTCTTGTTTAATTTCATATGTGACCCCATTGGTTGCTGAGTAGGGTGTTGTTTAATTTTCATGTATTTAGAGGATTTTCTGGTTTCTTTTGTCATTTGTTTCCAGTTTCATCTCACTGTGGTCAGATAATATGCATGGGATTATTTCTGTTTTCTTGTATATACTTAAGCATAACCTATAGACCAGTATGTGGTCTACTTTAGAAAATAACTCATGTGCAGCTGAAAATAATGTGTATTCAGCTGTGGTTGGGTGAAACACGCTGTGTATGTCCACCAGGTCCATTTGTTCCAAGCTCTAGTTCAGTTCTGCTACTTCCTTGCTAATTTTTTGTCTGGTTGACCTATCTTTTTGAGATAAGGGAGTGTTAAGGTCTCCTGTTAAGATTGTGGTATTGGATATTAGCTTTTTCATGTCCATTAAGATTTGTCTCATATAGTTGGGTGCTCCTGTGTTTGGTGCATAGATATTTATGAGTGTTACCTCTTCCTCTTGAATTTTTCCCCTAACCAATATATAGTGGCCTTCTTTATTTCATTTGATCATTCTTGGTTTGAAGTTGAGACTGTCTGAGAAGAGGATTGCTACCCCTGCTTTTTTCTGAGGTGCTGGGGCATGCAGTATTGTTTTCCATCCTTTGACTTTCAGCCTATCAGTTTCTTTGTGAGTTAAGTGTGTTTCTTATATACAGCATATTGTTGGATTGTATTTCCTAATCCACTGTGCCAGTCTATTTCTCTTAATTGGTGAATTGAGTCCACTTACATTGATGGTTATAACTGAGATATATTCATTTACGCCTGACATGTTATGTACCTGCTCTTGTTTACTCCTTTTTGTCCTATGTTTAATTGTTTGCCCTATTTAGTGGGTACCTTCTGTTCTGATTTGTTTTGGTCCCTCTCTAGAACATCTTTTAGTAGCCTGTGTAGGGTTGGCTTTGTCATCGTGAAATTCCTTGGTTGTTCTTTGTCATGGAAGTATACTCATAAGTGAAATAAACCAGACCCACATGTATAAATATTATATAGTCTCCCTAGTATGAGAATTCAAAAGGAGGAATACAAATAGAAAGGTATAACACAACTAAAAGGAAAGCTAGAACTTGAGTATTAGACAATGAAAAGAGGGCAATGAGAAAAGCTAGGAAACATGATGGGGCAAAGCCATACATTTACATGTACAAGATGGGCAAGGCAATGATCCTGAGAACTATCAACAGGTTTCTGAAACTAGCAGTTACTTGGTGTGATTCTCACCCTGACTAACTACATATGCTGATACCTGTGTACTAAGCGACTGCACTGAAGACAACAGTATGTAATAGTGGGGTCATGCTTGGAATGCCTGTCATTCTGGTCTTCTAAATATGTACTACTTTTCATGACATACCAATCATGGCCAGACTGTATCTCAAGTAAATGTTTTTATTAAATAAAGGGTAAGAAATGAAAAAAAGAAACAAGGAAAAAAGTCACAGGACTGTCCCGCTACAATGATGTATATGGTTAGATTTCTAATTTACTGTGTAAAAATATGTAACTGTTTATTCATATTTTTTCAAATAGTTTTTAGTTTTTAAATTCTTTTTCCATATTCAGTAGAGACTTAAAGTTTAACATATCCATACTTGATGAAAAATACATGCTCCATCTTATGCATAAGATGTTTGATGTTGAGACAGATAGTGAAGTTAAACCCACCTGCGTATGTTATAGAGCAATAATAAGCTTCTCTTCTGGAAGGTTAACAATCTAAATTTGCAGACCAAAAATTAGAGAAAAATTAGGGCTGCAAGGAAAGCCAAGATTTTGGCCCTAACCTTTCAAGGTCATTGAGAACTCAGGACATAGGCAAACCTATACTGTAACATCACATAACTCAGTTGTGTCCTGAATTTTCTGATCAAGGAGACTATGGAGCCACAGAGGAAAGTGATCAATGAT
Organism: Ctenomys sociabilis; assembly: GCA_004027165.1. Lineage (NCBI taxonomy): Eukaryota > Metazoa > Chordata > Mammalia > Rodentia > Ctenomyidae > Ctenomys > Ctenomys sociabilis. The sequence goes on from PVKA01005471.1 coordinate 11,995, forward strand.
CTACTGTTTACTAAAAAGAGTCACATGGAGAGAAAACATTCTCTCAGGCTCTCACAGAGAACAAATTGGTCAAGGAATGGCTATGACTCATCCACATGGATAACACTGACAAAGGATCTATAAAGTGCAGTACAGGGTTTCAGGATAAGGCCTGAGGGGACTTGGCTGACCTTGTCAGATACAAAAGTTACATTTCTTGTTATATAGGTCTTGCTTTATCTTGGTCTTAATCATCCAGCAGAAAAGTGTAAAGATGAGGTATGAAAAATGAAGCCATGCTAATATGCTGAGTTGTGGAAGGCTCAAGTCATCAGATTTAGACATTGCCAGTCCTGCGGATGACCCACTACTATTGTGGACTACTGGACTATATTGGAATATTTTCCTGAATACATGCACCTACAATATTTGGATGGCAAAAGAATACCCATCTCTGACAAAACTAAACAAAAAATAGTGATATAAATGAAGGACCATTTTGTTTCTGTATATACAAAATAGGATAGATATATAACTACTTTCTTTGAATTCAATAAGAAGAAGCATTTGTACTAGTAGTATTTGCACAGGATATCCTGTCTGCATCCTGTGCTATGAATGACTACTACAAAGACAACAATATGCCATGTATTAATTGTTGTAACTCTCCTACCAACCTGTTTTGAAGTTGTCTCATTGCATTTTTTTCTCAATAAAATAAATAAATAAAGAAGCAGGAGACAGGGCAATGCTCAGCAGAGAACCTACCAATTGGTTTTGAAACTATTTCATTGCTATTTGTTTCTCAATAAAATTAATAAAAAATACACTGCTCAGGTGTGCATTAGTACACTCCATGGTGCTGACACAAAGACAGAATCGATATATTAGCAAGATATCTCAGAACATATCCCCCTTTTATGTTCCTCAGTTTTAAAAGTGCAATAGTACTAAGAAACTAAGAAGCAAGAGCTTTTCCTCTCTCAATTTCACTCTTTTTTTTCAGAAGAGACAACTGGCTGTGTCTTTTCCAGTGATATTAGTGGTACATTGTGTGTACTGCTTTATTATCTAGAAAGGCAGATATGTGTTTCATCTTTGAGATTCTGCAGATTAATGAGCTTTGGAATGAATGTGGTACCTCAAAATACCTTCATATGTTTGACCTGCAAATTTAACTGTTTGGAATGCAGTTGTTTCCTTCTTAAGTTTCAAATATAAGACTGTTGTTGTCACATAACATGTGGTGGTAAAATATTGTTTTTTATTGTCACTCCCATTTCTTTGAATTTAAAATCAGAATAAATTTCATATATCTAAATTTTTTTAAAAAAAGAACAACATTCAAATTTCCATTCAAATCGATTCTCTTGGGAGAATTTTAAAGATCAAAGCTCATTACAGAACAAAAGCCGTGAGGCTGGCGTGACACCATGGAATACTGATTCCATAACCATGAAGTCAAAAGTCTTTTTTGTATTAATCTCAGAAACTATCTGACGAAATAGTTGGGACATAAGTTCAGACTGTCTCTTTTCCAGAGAATGGTTTTCTCCATTCATTCATTTCTAGATGCAATGGATGTTCCTTCTAGAAGATTCATTAATAAAACTTTGAGAAAATCTTTTGGAAAGTCACTCTTTGCTCTCTTTCGTTGGGCCTCAGAAAATCCAATACGCTTTTCAAAATTTTGATAAAATCTTCAACATGCTACAAAGCAGTACAAAGGAAAGTCAAAGTTAATGGATGTGAAGCTTTATAGCTTCAAGGGGGCACTGACATGAAGGATAATTGTGTTTTACTATAGTTATGAAACAAGAACATAGTGTAATCAAACTATCTTAAAATAACAATTTTAAGATCAAGACCTATTTCTAAAATGCTATGTGTGTTTGCTACTACAAATGTTACAGACAGTATAACATTTAGCTCACTTACTACATGGGTTTAAAATTTAGGTAGTAATTACTAGTTTCTTTCTTTCTTTATTTTGGGGGGGGGTACCAGGAATCAAACTTGGGACTTTGCACTTACCATGCAGGTACCTATACCACTTAGCTATCTCCCTAGCACTAGTTTCATTCTCAATGATTACCATTTAATGAAGTTTATACATCAAGCAAGTATCAATCCTACACAAAATTCCAAGTCTGCCTGACCCCTTAGACTCAGGCTCTTACCCATTCCACCATATGATTTTCTTGAGATTCCAGAATTCTGTGCATGCATGTTACCTTGAGAACATAACATATTCACATTCTGTGTTCCTTAAAAATAAACAAACCACCTCAAATATCTTCAGAAGGATATTTGATCTTCTCAAAAGATATTGTTAAAAACTTGGACATTATTTGTGATTTTTACTACAATCAGTTGTCGATATTACTGGAACTAAAATAATTTGGAAAATAAATGAAAAAAATAATTTGAAAATTTCCTTTGATGTTTACCAGAAATGAGTAGGAGTGTATTTAAAAATATTGTCGTGATAATATTGCTAACACACAATATACATTTTCTAAACATTTACAATGTTCCAAGCACCTTAGGGTAGGTCTGGGAAATACATGTGTAAAAGGTTAATAGCTGTGAAAATTTGGGCTTATTCTAAACACCAGAGGCTTAAACTTAAGCTCTCACTTTTGGGAAAAGACAATAGAAGGAAGCCCAAGATGAATGTGGTCTCCTGCTTAGGTTTACTCTTACCTGGCTGAGCAAATTTCACAGGGACACATATCTCAGAACCACAACATTAGACAAAGTTTTCTTCTGTCTCCTCTGTGGTTAGGGTATGTGTGAGCTAGGCCAAAGGCTAACAGCCCTTCTATTCATAAAACTGTAACTTGAAATGATGGAATTTTTTGATCATCCATTTAAGAAAACCTTAAAAGCTTAATAACATTTAGTAGGTGAAAGTATAGAGGAATGATTACTCTGTGGTACTGTGGCTGAAATGTGAATACATAAGGCATTTTGGAGGTTTGTTTAGTAGCATCTAACAAACTAGAAAAATGCACAGGCCCTCTGGTTCAGCAATTTTTCCTTTAAGGGGTATGTCCCCTAAGATCGCTATGATGGGCTGGGCAGGTAGCTCAGTAGAATAACAGCTTGTCTGGCAAGTGCAAGGTCCTGAGTTCAATCCCCAGTATCACACACACACACACACACACACACACACACACACACACACACACACACTGCTATAAGATGAACATTAAAAACATCTTCATCATGATGTGCATTGAAGTTTTTTTTTCTAATAATAAAAAGCTAGCAACAGTCTAGCTGTCACTGCTGGGCAGATGTAAATAACTCATGCTGCATCCACACTGGGGGACAATATGCAGCTGTCATGGTTTAGATCTTAAATCCCCTTAAATTTTTGGGTGTTTGGAGGATGATTGGATTCATGAGCCAGAGGGAATTCAGTCAGGGAATGGAGTTAGGGCCTGGAGCCTGGCCGGGGGTGGGTCACTTATGGTGTGATCTGAAGGGCAGAGTCTTGACCCCAGCTCTTGCCTTCTCTCTCTGCTCCTGGATTCCCATGATATGAGTTGCTGTTTTGTGGCTGACTCTCCTGCTATGATATTTCTGCCTTGGAGCCAGCTGACCTTGTACTTAACCCCTGGAAACTGTGAGCCAAACAAACCTTCTTATCCTAAACTGGGTATCAGGCATGTTGTCCAGATGATGGGACAGTGAGCAAGGTAAGTGGTCTTCTCCAGCTAGAGTACTATGCGCATCTTCTCAAAAGACATGGTTAAACATTATCTCCTGGGATGATATGAGGTATATCTTCATGTACAGACTCTAAAGACAAATTTGTCTTACAGGAAAAGAATCAAGGAATTACATTAGTATGGTATTTTTAGTGAAACAAGCAAACTCTAGCAATGTGAGTTATTCTTTCTCACACTGATTAGGTAGAAAAGACTATAAAAAACACATAAAGACTAATAATCATTATTACCTTTGGGACATAGATTAAAATGAAGAACTTTTAAGCAATACTCTCATTTTTTGCTTTATTCTAGTCTGCTTTGTTTCATTTATGTTTTACTAAGATTTGGTTCCTTAATAATTTAACTAAAAATAAGAATACTTTTAGAAGAATCATGAAATTGCTATTATTCTAGAATTCATTTTTTTTTTTTTTTGTCTTTTTGAGACAGGGTCTCACTATGCAGTTCAGGCTGTCCTTAAGCTCACTTTGTAGCTCAGGCTGGTCTTGAACTCACAACAATCCTCCTGCCTCCGCCTCCCGAGTGCTGGGATTACAGGCATGCGCCACCATGCCCGGCTCTCTAGAATTCATTTTAATCTTAAGTTTTACTTTGGGATAAGAGTGTGAGATGTGTTCCAAGATCCTCCATGGAGATCTGGATATGTATGCTCTATTATATAACAAATTCTATGCACAGTATATTTTTTATACATGCATATCTCAGGATGAAGTTTAATTTCTAAATAAGGCACACCAATAACACTAACAAAATAGAACAATTATAAAAACACTGCAGTAAAAGTTATTTCAAATTTATATGAAGAAAATAAAACTTGTGCATTGCAGAAACTTCTGGAATTCCCCATTCAGTATTTTTGGCTGTGGTTAATCATCAGTTGAAACTATAGAAGATGAAACAAGCAGGGAGGGGCATTTCTCAGAATCAGAAAAATCTATTATTGATACTGTTATTACTTCTAAAGTTTACCTTCCAGTACCTCAGCTCGCCTTAGTTTGAACTTTAGAGTTATTTTCTCTTGTATCTAGGAGTTTAACAAGTACTACTTTTACCCATTTCAGTCTTCCTAATAACTAATCAAGTCTGTAAATATTTCAGCTCCTGCCTCGGTGGAGCGCTGGTGCAGTGTGGTTACACATTAATAAAACTACTGTCAGATCCCCTCACGGGAGACAGGAGGAAGGCTGGGTCTGGTCCCACCAAACGTTCCCTTTGAATCTAGTGCAGGGCTCTGAGAGGCAGTGTCAGTGGATGCAGGGCAAAGCCTCCACCTGCTGCTGCCCAGCCAGAGGGCACGCTGTGAAGTATGGTAAACGAACACTCGTTAACTGTAATGAAGAGAGGTCTAGATGTTAAGTGGAAGAATAAAGATTCAAATCCATGTTTAAATAATCTCAGTTCTGTTATTACTGATTTGGACACCATATACCTATTTCTTTTCTTTCCTTCTTTTCCTATAAACATCTTAACAATTTTCTGCCCAGTCAGTTCTTTGATCATCTTGTTTTTTTGTATTTTGTGTTTTTGACCATGCAATACTCCTTTTCTAAAAATTAATTTTTCAGAGCCTTTTTATGTCAAGGTTTTATCAATTTTAAAGGTCTTAAATATTGTATTCACTGTAAAGCTTGTTTTGACATCTTCAGAATGAACTGAACACTCAGTGTAGGGCTGGTTACATAGATCAGCAGACCAAGCACCTGCTTTGGCAAGCTCAGGGATCAGGGTTCAATCTCCAGTCCCACATGCCATGCCAGCCCTGCCCCCTGGTGTGCTGAGCTGGCGACCGAGTCTAGGCATGGTGGCACAGGCCTGTAATCCCAGCTCTGGGGAGGCTGAAAACAGGAGGATCACTACGAGTCTAAGCTGTGGAGTGAGAACCTGCACCAAATACATAAAATGGAAGAAACAAAACAAAACTGTGTACATGTCTAAAGCACTTCACAGAGGTGTGAAAATGTATTTGTGTTTTAATGTGTGTGTGTGTGTGTATGTATGTGTGTGTGTGTGTGATAGTACATATATTTATGCCATAAATGCCTTAACATATATGTGTGTGTGTGTGTGTGTGTGTGTGTGTGTATATATGTCTTAAAAATCTCATCATAGCTTTTATCTTTTTTTATTGTGGAACCGAGGATTGAACTCAGGCCCTTGCACTTGCCAGGCAAGTGCTTATTCTACTGAGCTATCTCCCCAGCCTCTCATCATAGCTTTTACCTGAAAACAAACTAAATTTACACTGATAAGAGCATTACACTGCTGTTTGAGTGTGGAGAGCAATCTGATGTAGCAGCTAAGGTGAAATCTGAAAAACAAAGCTTGGTTAACAGATTATGTAGAAATAGCAGCGTATAAGTCGTATATAGTGTGATCACAACTATGTAGAAGTATACGCTTTAACTATATTCTACAACATGCTAATACAATTGAGGATAGGGTAGCTTGATCTAGTGCAGTGCCAGTGACATTGTATGTATATAAAAATATTGCTAAAAACAATTTTTCAAGCTAGTCAGATGGACCACACCTGTGATCCCAGCACCTGGGTGGCTGAGGCAGGAGGATTGCTGTGAGTTTGAGGCCAGTCTGGAGTACATAGAGAAACTCAGGCTCACAAAACCAAAAGAAAAAAAGAAAGGCTTTAAGAATCATTCATTTATTGAATACAGTTCATATGGATTTATGAATTGGGGCGTATATAGTCTATGCTGACTCTCCAAAGCTAAAATTCACAGCCAGCTGATGTCTGAAGGATTTATAAATTTACATTAACTTAGATTTCAAAGTCTGATGAAAAAATATTGGCCTATGGTGTCCAACTGGCTATGCTTAAATCAGTGACATAAACTTTTCTATTTGGTGAAATGAATTTTAGCTTGAACTGTCATTTATTTAATTCTTTGCAGAATACAGCTTAGACTGCAGTATATGCATGCTAGTCAATCCTTCAGATTCAACTGTGTTTTTAATGCCAACAGCTGCTAATATAGCAGGGTTCCTGATGGGAACACATGCTGGGTGCCCACCCGGTGGGGGATTCAGAATCCCCTGAGTCCAGCTGTGCCTAAATAGGTGGCCGGGCATAGTCATCATCAATTGATTTTCATGAGGGAATGAAAGCCATCACTGTGAGGAGCTCATAATCAAGGGGGAAGAGCTTAGCAAAGAAATCTTGCTGTGAACACCATGGGAAAATTTAAACTTAACAGAGACATAGCCATCAGCCCAACATTACTTCCCACCATTCAATAATCCATACAACCATTTTTCTCTTCTCCCTGTTTACATAATGATAACAGAGATATTTCTAGATTTTTTGAGTGTTTCTTTTCCAAGTTGCTTAAAATATAGTGGTATCCCTACATGTGTAATCCAGTCCCTGGCGATTCTGGTGCCTTGTTGGTATTGGTCCTATCTTGTCTACAATATTCCTCAGGAAACATCTCTCCTGTGTGAGTACCAAGCCAAGGATGTCAGGCTAGCTACCCAACATTGACCACTATTCTCTGCTTCTTATTCAAATCCTGACTTTGTCCAGATATCCAGCTCTGTCCCACAGCTTCTGAGATGAACAGGGAACCAATGTAATCTCCAGCCTCAGAGAAGGAAAATAATGAGCGTAAGGAATCAGCACCTGGCCTTTTCCTGGAAGCTGTTACTGATAGGGGGATGGGCTCATGATTTTAGTTGGCTCAATCAGACTCAAGTGGATAATGTACTTCCACTTTAGGCAGCGAGCACTTTCTTTCTCTTTCCCTCTAGCTGTGCACAAGAACCCAAGCTGCTCCAGTTGCTACTAACAGCCATGTAAGGACTATTGCAGGCAGAACCTGAAGGATAAAGCCAAGCACTTTGGAGAGCACAACAGAGAGAATGATCCTGAATTCTTGATGTTATGTCTAGAGAATCAGATCATGTTGCAGTCGACTGTTTTAGTTCTTGTGGTCCAATAAACTAAAGTTCCTCACGTAAGCCTGGTTGAGTCATGCCCCTCTTCTGTATGCCACTGTACCTTGGAGCCAACCAGATTATGGACTGAAGCATTAACAAACTGAACAAAACAAACCTTACTGTCTTTAACTTTGGGCATTGGGTATTTTGTCTCAGCAGTGAAAAAAGTAACTAAGACAAGGCTTCTTGGTAGCTCAATATAGGGAAGTAAGCACTTTTAGACTCCCTGGTTTTATACTGAAGTCACCCAGGAACCCAGAAAATTGAAGGGACAGAAGATAACACAACTTCAACATTAATGTCTGCAATAAAACTTGGGAACATCTTACCAAACCTTCTAAGATTGCACAAATCAGATTTCATTGGCAAGAAATAGCAATGGGACACATAAAATACTTGGGCAAATCTCTCTGTAACCAGACTATGGTATCAGGAACTTAGATTTAACTAAGGAATTCAAAGAAATTTAGTGTTAAGTCTTCACAATTCATGTGGGAAGATGTATATCTTCAACTTTTCTTTTCTTTTAGGTCTGATCAGCTCCAGTGTGTGCATCAGCAGCACCAGATCTGATTGACTCCACATCATCTGATTTTAATGCCTGCTTGATTCTAACATATAACAAGTATCCAAGACTAAGCCTAGCTCCCAATAGATACTCAACAAGCAATAGCCCCTTTCCAACCAGAAGCTGAGTGTTGGTTATAAATTTATGCGTAATTTACATGCTTAAAAATAAGCAGAGCTCATGAGTTTTGCCCATCAGGCAGACTACCAACCACCTAGCCCAGCTGTTGTCCTTATCGTTCTCATTCCCGCTGCTGTATCTTCCTGAGCAGAGCCGTTCACAGTGAGACCAATGTATCTCTACATTGGCACCCCAAGAGGATGCCCGGTATGAGATAAGTGTGGGCACAGGAATGGCTGCCAAAGAACGAGTGCGAGGGAGGGAAGTGAATTGATTGGAACCAGCAGTAGTTCACACAGGTGTGCATTGGCGCTGGCGCGCTAGGTGTAAAACTTGAGGATGGGGCTCACTAGGGCCAGGAGCAGGCTCATTAGAGCCAGAGAGGTACGGGAGCACGAAGAGATGGAGACTTGAGAGAAGTCTAACAGGGAAATGTTCAATTGAGTTAAAAATGTGAAACAGAGTTTCAAGGACTGTGAATGTTTATAAATGTATATAGATGTATATAAACATGCTTTGTTGTTTAAAAAATAAGCAGAGTAGAGAGTTACATCTATAGATTTCAGCCAAGTATGTTTTTTATTGCTTCATGCAACTTTTTTCCACTAGATGACTAGCTTAGTCATCTATTGCCTTCTTTGTAGTTTATATTTCATTATTTTATGGTATCTTCACAGTTACATAAATTCCTGAATTAGGTTATCTTTAGCTTTTGTTTCAGCACAAGCCAGTGTATTCTGTCTTCACAGTTAGCTGCTCCCACTCTATATCAGTTGAGTTGTTGGTTGTTGTTCAGCTGTCAGACCCTGCTTCATCTCTTCAATTCATGGTGGCAGCAGACAGCAAAACAACAAGAGAAGGAGACACGCCACTTTCTCTCCCTTGTATTGTATCCAGGCTACTGGGATTAGAGCGGTGCCAATGTAATCCATGGACTGATCCACCAGTCACCCACCCTTAATGCCAGGACCCTTAATCCCAGCATTGCACTACAAATCAGCAACACAGTCTAGATTCAGTCACCTACAAAAAACCCTATGATATGAGTTTTCAGGGGTCAGCTAGGCACACACCATAATAGGACTAATCAAGTCATAGATAAAGGGTTTGAAATTACGTACTTAGAACATGCATATAAGATCAAATCATTACAAAAATGCTATTTTTTAAAGAAAGATACCATTTTATTTTATTGGGAGACAAATATCAATGAGACAGCTTCAAAGCTGATTGATAGGACATTTTCAATAATTAATACATTTTACACTGTTATCTTCTTAGTGGTTTTCTGTAGTACAAGTAGCTGACAGGATATCCTGTCCAAACACTATTACTATAAATCTTTCTTCTCATACAATAAAGCAAAAGTAGCTGTATATCTATCCTAACTATTCTGTATATATAAATACAAAATGGTTCTTCTTTTGTATCCCCTTTTTTTGTTTAGTCCTGTCAAAGATGTATATTCTATTGACATTTAAATACTATAGGTGCTTGAATTCAGCGAAGCACTCCAACACAGTCCAGCAGTCTAAAAAGGGTCGTATCATAGTGATATATGTGTACCTATGTTTATAGCAGCACAATTTGTGATAGCCAAATGTTGGAAATAACCAAGATGCCAGTCACATGAGGAATGGTTGAAAAACATGTGGTATTTTTATACAATGGAATATTACTCTGCTATAAAGAATGATAAACTTGAAGCATTATATTTAAGTGGATGCCACTTGAACATATACTCATAAGTGAAATAAACCAGATACACATGTGCAAATATTGTATAGTCTCCCTAGTTTAAGAAATCAAAAGAAGAAACACAAATAGAAAGGTATAACACAATTAAAAGGAAAGCAAGAACTTGAGGATTGGATGAGGAGAGGGTAAGGACAGGGAAACAGGACAGTAACAAAGCCATACATTTGTATGCACAAATGGGCAAGGCAATGATCCCGAGAAACATCAGCAGGTTTTTGAAAGTAGCAGTTAATTGGCAGGATTCTCAACTTGACTATCTATGTATGCTGATACCTGTAAGCCAAGCAACTGCACTGAAGATAGCAATGTGTAATAGAAGGGTTACACTTGGAATGCTATTTTTTAAATCTTATGGACTATCATTATATAATTTCTTTTAAGGAACCACAGTATTTTAGCATAATTTACTTAACCATTCTCTTTATCTTGAATTTTTAGATTCGAGGACTGGTTTGGAATATATCACTAAGTCTACTGCAGGAATTGTGAGCTAGAACTAAATATAGTTTTTGCTTTTCAGTACAAACAACATCCAAACAATGGACCCTCGTTTCTCTTGGTTGGCTGTTCAGCCACACATCTCCGAATCTACCTCCCAGTCTTCATCACTCTTCATTGGTTTCCCGAAGTTAATCCTTGGCCAGGACCTTCATTCACTTCTGGCAACTTGGCTTTGGAATAACTTTGAAAAACCAGCCTAGTTTTCTATTTCCACCTCTCAGACTGGGCAGCTTGCACTAGCCCTGCTCTCTGGTAGAGCATATGGAGTTGATTTAAAGCATTTGGAGCAGGCTGGGACTTAGGGAAACCCACTTCCATAGCACAGCCCTCACACTTCTCAGTCCCTTTCTCCAGCTGTGATAGTTGACTTCATCTTTCTGACTCAGGTAATTGTCTCAGCAAATGAACATTTCATTTATTTTTTCTTTTGCTTGCAAATACCCAGGCCACTTCACTCTTCCTGAGTTCAGTTGGCTTCTGACCCTATCCCCCCTATCCAGTTTTCTTAACGCTTCTGGAGGCCCAGAGGCCTCCCTGCATCTGGCTATCTTGGTAAGGAAGAGGCCCCAATGCCCCATCGTTTACTCAGTCATTCATATTCACAGAAAAGCATGAGGACGGTTTTCTCAATTATAGCTCTTGATGCCATGATGCATCTCCCCATCTTCTGTGTGCAGTTTCACCTGTGTGACAGCATTCTACATGAACCCAGCATCTCTAGTTGCTTGGGAGCCTTCTTCAGAAGAGGCAAGAATGCACAAAGAAATCAGCTTCTAGGATTCCATTTTAAGAATTGCTCATTCTCCTCTGGTGTTAGGTGGTTTGGACTGTGATTTGCATGCACCAAGCAAGATTAAGATTCTGATTTGCAATGTTCATTTGCTAATGAAAATATTTTTATACCTGCAGGTGATGATTTAGACCTCACTTTCTCCTGATACCACCATGAAATAAGGGAATAAATAAATTGATGGTTCCTAAAACATAGAGAGAATTGTTGTAGCATTTCACCATAAAGTTGAATTTCATGAATCCATCAGCTAATAATTGCAGAAAGCAGAATCAGGACTCTGTAGTCTCCTTCTAAACACCCTGAAGAGCTTCATCACCACTAGGTGTGATGAGTAGGATGCGTTATAACCTCAGTGCAGTCTATGATCTCAAGAGAACAGCTCAGAAGTTGAAAAGATACAACCAGATACATTTGCTTTGGGGTTCTTAATAACCACATCTCTGTTTGATTTCACAATTCTGCCTCAGTTCCATGAGATGTCTAATTAAGCATCTCTTTTTTTCTTTCTGGCCATTTATTATCAAATGACAACCAAATATGATTCACTCTTCTCTCTCTCTCTCTCTCTCTCTCTCTCTCTCTCTCTCTCTCTCTCTGTCTGTCTGTCTCTCTCTCTCTCTTCTCCTGCACCACTGGAATGCTCCAGGCTACTGCCAATAGAGAGACATTCTGGAACTGTGAGAAGTGATATCTGAAGTGGGCATTTTTGTTCTTTGTTGGGTAGAGTTAAACTCAGAATTGAAGTAAGACAAGGATTACAAATTCTGAAAAGAAAGAACCTAACTTCATTCCTTAAACAATTGTTTTTCAATTCAAGCACAATTTTCTCTGAAGCCAGTATGTTTCAGCAGCAGTCGGCTGTTCCAATGGGCCAGAACCCAGCAGTATTCCCACTACTGGTGAGTTGGTTTATATTTCAGGAAATACTAGAGGTAGAAATTTTGTACATGTGTGAAGGCAGAGACAGAGAAGTCACAAAAGACAGATGCAGCTGGTTCCCTCTATCTACAAGAAAGCATTTGCTGGTGGGATCCATGAGCCTGTTTTCTTGGCAATCTTTGCTTCTCGCTGTACAAGTTGATAAGCAGAGGGATGTAGAACCAAGATGAACACAGACGACAGAAAGATGGGAGACAGAGCCATTATATATGAGGCAGGGAAATAAGCACAGTTCTTCATGGTAGTGGAAGAGCTTTGTAACTTTTGAAATAAGAAAGATAATTCTCTGGGCAAACCTGCATTGTTGTGGTGGGAACCAGCAGCTAGGCTGCCCTTTAGTAGTGTTATGTCAACAAGGAGACTAAGAACAAGCAAGGCTAGCAATGTGCTGAACCCCCAGAGTCTGTAAGAAAAACTCAAAGGGAGAACTAGGTCTTCAGATTAGGCAGAAGTGTTGACCTGCAGATGCAATTGTATGCTAATTTAATGTCATTTAATTCATCTCCATAGGCAGTGGAAGTCTTGGGAGATCTAAAATCAATTCTCTTGCATTTTATTGCAAATTTATATTTGGGACCTTAGATTTCAATTCACTTGAAAACAGGGGCCTTAACGTTTTGGCTTAGGGCACTTAGAATTTTTGTTACATTTCTATTATTTCATACTTCCATCTAATGAGTATTTCTAAAGTCTGATGAGAAAATTTTTCTATTTATGCACAAATAGAATTTCTGAAATGGAAGTTTATAGAGAGTGGTTTTCCCTGAAGGTTAATAAAGATAAATGCAAAGCTTACTTCTTGGTAAAAGATAATGTGCAGAAAAATTTAGTTGCCTGATATATGAGAAGGATAAGAGCGAGCGATGAGTGTTGGAAGGGCAATGGGCAGGAGATGATGAGATGCTAGGACAAGAATTTGCAGTGAGAACAGTAGGAGGAAAAGTTGTGCTAAGAGTAACCCAAAAATCACTCAAGGAAAAAATTTAACACGTTGGCAATGCAAATATTCACTTGCCTATCTGTTTGCCTTGGCTGGACTATTTCCCCATTTGTTTATTCTTTTTAAATATGTGGCATCATACTTCATTTAAGTAGCTACACTTTAATCTATAGTATCAGAAGAAGCAAATTCAGTTTTATGTTTATGGGATTTTGTATTTCAAAAGTTGTGGGTTTCACTCGGCATATTGCCCTTTTTTCGATGTATTGTTTTTAGCGTCTTTTGTGGGAGATATTATTTGATAAGAGAAATGTTTGGTGAACTATTTTACTCTTCTTTCACTGATATTTTAGTACCATGCCCTTGGTCCTGTTCTCTAAGAAGGACAGGCAGAGAATGGAGAGAAAGAAGATGAGACTGAGGAGATGAAAGAGACGGAAGCATAGAAGAAGCAAGAAGAAAATGGTGATGACAAACACTATGAGACATTTTAAATCACTTAGGGACAAATGATCTAAATAGACTCATAGAGGGCCGGCCAGATAGCTCGGAGGATTGACGTGACTGCAAGCAGGCTCAGGGGCCAGGGATTTGATCCCCGGAGCCTGCCATGCCAACCCCGTTTCCAGGGTGCACTGAGATGGCAAATGAGACTGGGTGTGGTGGCACATGCCTGTAATGTCAGCATTTGGGAGGCTGTAAAGAGGTAGATCACTGGGATCCTGATCTAGTAGTGAGACTCTGAGCACCCTGTAGAACCTTCCCTAAAATATAAATAAATAAATAAATAAATAGACTCATAAACCCTGATATGTTTTAAGGTAGTATCCTGTAGAAATTTTGGAACAGGAGCATTTTCACTTAACCTCAGGAAAAAATACCATCAGAGGATGAATAATTTTTCAGCAGCCTCACAGTTACCTTTGAGTATCACCCCTTTGAATTATGTATTGGGCATGGGTAGGGAGTTAGGGTGGCTTGGAAGAGGAGAATGAAAGTCAAGGCTGAGGAGAACAGGGTGGCCTTTAAGTGCCACTTCTAGACAAAGCACGTAAGTCCAAGGATAGACACTGATTTTCAAATCTCAGAATACATTATTCTCAGTAAAATTGTTGTTCAAGCTCAGAATTAGTTGTGATATTGTAAACACCCTTATTTATTTCCTATTTGTTGCATTTAGTTGTTAAGAGGGAGCCATTCTGCCCATGGGAAAGGATTTTCTCTCTGCAATGACAGCTACTTGGCTCTCACCTCAGCTCCCTTCTCACTGTCTGGCCCATGCAAGTGGATGTTTGATTTTTCCACAGGAGGCAGTTTTGGTGCTGGGCCCCATCCCTGTAGATCTTTTATATTTCACTCTATTTGACTTTATCATGCTAATCACAGAACATGACAGTATCACTCTCTATAAATTTTCCAAAACGTATAATATATGTAAGAAATTAAAGGGCAGCAATTTATGTCCTCTTCATTGTCATTTATGATCAGGGAGTAGAAATGCAGTATGAAATACACGCTAGATTTATGGCTAAAGGGCGGTGGCAAGCGCAACTCTCCAGTTTGCAGTGCTCCATCTGGGTAGAGGAATCAGCGTCTCCACGTCCTTCAGATTTGCCTTTAAGAATAATGTGTTCAATATCCAGACATAAGACATGTGATACTTAAGGAATGGGGCAAAAATTGAAACTCCATTTCAATTATCAATGATGGAACTTTTTTAAGGATAGCATGAAAAATAGAGTCATTTAAACTCCATGAAGTTAGTGATCAGTTTCTGATTAATGCATGAGAATGACTGCAATAATGTGCAGGATACATGATAAATGTTCATTGATCAGTAAATGTGAGTAAAGTGAAAAAAGAAAGATCGTTGTTACTCTTCTCATCATTTTATATTTCTGAAAATTAATTTCACAATCTGGTGTTCAAAGAAAAAGAGAACAAAGAGAAAGGAAGGAAGGGGGAAGAAATTTTAGGATTCTATAGGCTTTTCTGGATTATGCTGCTGTAAAACAAATAAAATATAAAACTGACCCAAGGGCAACACTCCTTCCTTTGCTGTTGCTGCTTTTGCTGTTTTCCACCACCATGAACTGCTACCCACTGCCATGTGCCGCTCTGCCTTGGAGCCAGCAGAGTAGGAACTAAGACCTCCACTAACTGTGAACTACATAAATTTTCCCTCCATTAAAAAAAGAAAAAGAGAGAGAGGGAAAGAAAGAAAGGAAGGAAGGAAGGAAGGAAGGAAGGAAGGAAGGAAGGAAGGAAGGAAGGAAGGAAGGAAAGAGGGAACTGATTCAAATGAGAGCCATTCAAAGAGATTCTTGCAAAAAAAAATGTCTTGCTGCACCTGGGCTATGGTATAACAGTTATGGATATTGTCAATCATTTTTAAAAGATTTGCATAATTTTGCCATTTGACTAATTTCTTTTAGAAAGCTATCTGGGTGCTAAAATCATTTTGGAGCTTATAAGGAAACATTAGAGATTAATCTGCTTTCCTTCTGACTTCTTTTAGTAGTGTTTTTCATTTTTATTAATAAATACTTTTGAGGAATAATTTTAGATTTACAGAAAAGTCACAAAGACACTACAACCCCATTGTTCTAAAACAGAAGAAAAATTAAACTGTTGAAATGATCATGCTTTGTACGTTCAAGAAAATTTTCTTGGTTTGAAAGTAAAACAGCCCAAGTGAATATCTGTCCTGAATGAACATTACCTGGTGTTAGAGAGCTACTCAAAATTTGACATACCATGTTGAATAATTATATACAATGGCCACATGATCTATAATTACATTTTTCTTTCTTCATTTCATGCACATTTACTGATCAACTAAAGTTTATAAATTCACCAAGTACAGTTTTATTTACTCATTCATTCATTCATTCATTCATTCATTCATTCATTCATTCATTTGGTACAGGGCCTCACTATGCAGCTCAGACTCAGAATAATCTTTCTGTTTTCAGCCTCCTCAGAGCTGGGATTACAGGTATATGCCCAGTCTTGGTGGCTGGCTCAGGGGACCTGGGGGTGGGGCCATTATGGCATGTGGTGCTGGGAATTGAATCCGGTTCCCTGTGCTTGCTTAAGCAGGCACTTAGTCCACTGAGCTATCTTGCTGGCTCTACCACATACAATTCAAAACAGGACAGATTTATTTGGGCTCACAGCTTCCATTAGTTCAGTCCATGGTTGACTGGATCCATGGTAGAAGTGCCTGGGAGAGGAAAGCTGCTCAAGTTGTGGTAGTCGAGAAGCAGAACAAGAAGGGAGCAGGAATACATTCTTCCACGTCTTGCCCACCTCTCCTGACCAGGCCCCACATGTGAGCAGCACAGTCATTGGTGGACTTCTAATCTACTGATAAGCATGGAGCCCCATGAAATGGTCTCTTTCAAATACATGAGACCTTGGGGGAACATTTTAGATCTAAACTGTAACACAAATACTTCCAGATTACATTGGAAAGAATGAAAAAAATGAAGTTGAATTGAAATGATAAAATCCTTTATGATCCATGAACATAGATATAATTTTTTCTGTGCTTTATAAATTGTGCTACATTAAAAGTATAATAATTAAAATCTATATGCAGTACTGCTTCTTCAAGATTTAAAATGGTAATCTGGGATGGGAATTACAAAGAGATATATTCACAGTGTCAACATCTAATTTTTAATTTTCAAGATGTTTCTGTCCTACCACATACAAATCATTTGAGCAGAATATGAATCAAGGATCTGTGTACAAATGGTTCATCTTGGGAGATGCTTCAGGAAGCAGAACTAAGAAAGTTCAGACAGCTGGACAAAGAAGACATAAAAGTCAATGAAAGGTATGTTTTTGAGCTGGTTTCCAATATGCGATGAAGTTCAGTCACGTGGGACCCTCTGATGAATCATTTTGAAGATATCTCAGAAATATTTCATCAGAAAATGAAAGGCTGATATATCAGTCTGTTGGTTTTCATAACCTATCATTTGAATGTGTGGGTTCTCTGGGTCTTAATTTCTTTGAAAGTCTACCTACACACATGACGAATGGCTTTCCAAGCTGTGGGAATGGTGATGGGTAGAAAATTAGTCACTAGTTTGATGAGCACAGGAGAATGTCAATGTGTGTTGAGCACTTGAGTGTGGCTATGATGAGATCGTGGACTGGAAAGGGAGTGAAACCCCAGGAACACAAGTTCCTGCTCCCCTTGCTTTGTGTTCATCTACATTACACTGTTTTTTTAAGAACAAACATAGCAGAATGGGCAGTGTGTGGAGTGGGTAAAATGACACACTTAATACATTTTAATTTCAGATGAAACTCAACTGAATCATAAAGATGAGCAAATTATGGTGCTTGAGATTGAGGAACCTAAAACCTTTCAGTGTCTACATGGAATCTGCACCATTTTGGTCATTATCTGTGGTTTACGATGCCTCCTAGTCATCAAATTCCTTAACAAACACATTTGCTTGTATCCATGAGCAAAATTCATGGCATAGCCACTATATTTCAGGTACTTTGCAACTCACTGCACTTTGCTGGTCATGGTGAGCAAAAATATTCTCTCATTTTACAGTATTTTCAGGAGGTCTAGAAGAGAGGAGGTCCTACTTGGTAGAAACTAGTTATTAGAGAGAACTAAGGAAAATTCATGTAGCTGGCAGTGCCGGGCATTGCATTACAAGACAAAACTGAAATGTAGGTAATGCTAGTGATAATGTTCCTAAAATATTTAAAATAATCTTGCCTTGTTCACTGAATGTCACATTTCAAGTGTACTTTTTATTTTCCCCAAGTTCTTCAAGTGCAAAAAAATGTTATTCAAAGTTTGAAATCTACTCATCATAAGAACAATAATATTTGTTCAGTTTTGTGATTCAGTGTTTCCTCTGAAATGAAAATGTATTAAACGTGTCTACCTTAACCAGCTATTTCCTCCACATGCAGTACAACACAAACCAGCCTCTACACAGAGTTGAATTTTATAATCTGAGTATTTTTGTCTCACTGACTCTGGATAAATTAGAGATTATTTACAATTGCTGTGGTAATCCAGCAATCTGCTTTTCAATAACGTTCAGTATTTGAGTTTACTTTGCTATTGTTCAGAAAGTGACAGAGACATTTGAAAGAATTACTCCAGTGTTGCTCAGAATTCAGTCACTTGTATTAAACTTATGGTTTTTGCTTCATCTGATTTCAACATGAGATTGTTACTAATGTCATCTGGATTTCATAAGCTATTCACATTTTTTCAATATCATCAACTTTATTATTAAAATTGAATGTGTCTATTTTTATATTACTATACTTATCTCCAAAACCTACCAGCAGTATATGTCAGGTGGCCCTGACTTATACCAAAAATAAAATAATTTGGGTGTCAAGGAAAGTGAAAGAGCCAGATCTTTTAGTCTAATGCTTTATTGGTCACTACACACATGTTGATAGAGCACATTATACTGCACTTTCTTAGAAAAAAATCAAATGGTAAGTAGATGGTAAATTCCCAGGTGATTAAGTGCATTAGCACATAGCCTCCCAAAACTGGGAGGAGGAAGCCAAGGCCTTCCGAGGCACATCACAAGCAACATGCAAGTCAACAATGTTGTCATAGCAACCTAAAGCTAAGCACTATGTGTTTTTCAATTCACTGTTTGATGTTTAATCTTTAATGTTGAAGCTTAAATTCTTCAAGGGTCTAGCTTGCTAAGCTAGCACTGATTTCTACCGTTATAATTGGTAACTTTAGAGTAGTTAAAGACCTCTGAATGCATATACACATATAAATATTTTTCAATATAATGACAATATAATATAGCAAAAGATATATATGTACACTTGAAAAATTAGGACTCTAAGAATACATTTAAATTGTAGCGCTCATACGACAAATAGTATACTATGCTTTCTGTAGGTAATACAAATGAAACTCACCAAGTTTAGAAAATAAACATAGCTTGCTTATATATGATTTTACTTTATACCAGTATAGGAATAACTTTTTTCTCACCAAATATAAATCTAGGTAGCTCCCTTCCTTATTTTATTTTATTTCATTTCACTCTATTTATTTATTTACATATTTATTTGCAACTGCCTGCCTTCCTTAACCAACCACCGATGAACTGAGCTTACTTTGGATACAAATTCTAATATTCAGAGTCTTGTTCTGTTGTCTGCCCGTGTTGATTCATCTTTTCTCTCTGTGTGGATTTTCTTGCCTTTTACTATCTAAATAAAATCTATCCTTGAAGGATGTCTGTCTTCTCTACAAAGTCTTCCTTAGTGCTTCCAGAACCTCTTAGGTTCTGTGCCCTCTGAATAACTTAGTTATAGGTAGTATGAAATTACACAGTGTGGCTTCCAATGGCTTATTCTGTTTTTATTTTATGCTTCTGTGTTAATACATCATCACTAAATTGTGAGCTCCTTGAAAGTAGAGACAATGCTTGAATCTTCATTTCTTATTATTAGATTAGGTGGGAGGCAAGAGAGTGTTGTGGAAACCATCACACATGCTCGAAGGATTGTTTTGACTATAAACTGGTAAAAACAAACAAACACGAGACAGTGCCTTTCACTGAGCCATGAAAATCACTTAAGAAATAAAAATAAGCAGAACTATCTGTCAACAACGTCTTGACAGATGTATGGGCAAATTGTGCATCCTCGGGGTTTTCTAACACACTCCTTCCTTTAGAGTTCATTGATACATTTCTTCAGTTAGCAGATATTTGGAAACAACACCAAGTTTAGATAATTTGTGGAATACAAAGGGAAACAGATTTGTCTTCAAGGAGTTTTCTGCTTAGTTACTTATAAAAAAGTATTCAATCACTGAGAGACTTGCAGAGAGTCATTTTCAAGGTGAATCCAGAGGAGTGAAGGCATCAGAAAAGAACCATTTCTTGGGGCAGGGACAAAGCACATTTTGAGATGAGCATGTACTTCATTCTTATGGATGTCAAACCAGGGGAAGATTACCAGTCCTGCTGAGGGTTTGAGCATCTGCTGTCCTGAGTAGGACTCTCTGTGCCATTCAGGCATAACAGAGCATTCTTACTGACTTTTGAATTTAGGCCCTGTCAGATGGAATCTGCTTTATGGCCATACTGTATCTACTTTTGTGTTTCTTGAAAAGGCCTCATCTTTGTCAATATCAGCCCAAAAGTTTCTTGATAAGGTTCATGGTTTTTTTTTTTTTTTTTTTTTTGGCAAAGAATGGCCACATGCACAAGAATTAAGTCAATTGTTTTGTAAAGAATAATCAGTCATAGGATCTCAGGTGCTCTAGTTAGCTCCATTGTTCATCCTATCTTTCAACCAGTGATGATTTTAAAACTACATTGATTTCCACTGGTCCAGTAGAAACTCTATAGTGTGAGCTTCACCCACAGGCTCCTGCCTGAGAAGTCCAACAGAGTTGTTATGTAGACTTGCTTTTCGCAGTGATCATTGGAACTATTTTATTTCATGACCTGCCACCTTCAGATTTGAAAGTGTTGTCTCAACTGTACTATTTCATCTAGGGTTTTAAATTTTTCCATATGTCATTTTTAAAATCCAAATTAGTTATGTTAGATTTGCCATGAATGTACTTGGAATAGAAGAATATAAACAGGACTGACAACATTGTATCTCAACATTCATGATCACTTTTATCAAAGAGAATATTATAATATTAAAATCAGAATCACAACAGTTTAGTTTATGTTAGCATGGTCCATGTGACACAAACCATCTTAGTGACAGATTGTGCTCTTAAATTGGATGCTAAGTGATATGAGATTATTCTTATAGATGAAACACACAATAAAGAATATTACAGAGTATTATCAACTTTTTTTTCTATGTGCTCAGTGAAGTTAACAATGAAGAGTTGATATTTCTTTCTTTTCCAAAAAAATTTGCCCCTGCATGCATTTATTTATTTATTTATTTATTTATTTATTTATTGTACCAGGGATTGAACTCAGGACCTTGTGCTTGCCAGGCAGGCACTTATTCTACTGAACTATCTCCCCAGCCCTCATATTTTTAACTGTAGTCCAAAAATAAAGTTAGGATACATGATCTTTATTTTGAGTTAATTTAAGATCTTTCCAAATGGACAATTAATATTTGCTTTTTGAAAGTATTTATAAGATTCAAAGTTCACATATTTTTAATATTACCAAAGGGTTACATATTGAAATGTTAGAATATTCACCTTATTTTTTGTCATGAGATTTTGAGCTTTATGAAAATGAGAGAGTCTAGTGTTTTTTCAAACATTTCTGCAGTGGATTTTCACTTTTTTTTTTCTGACTGAAACCTGCTAAATGCCAAAACTACCTTGTTATAATTTAAAAGTGGTTATATGAAAAGGAACATTTTCTTATACATAAATGCATTTGGAAGAAAATTTATAGTTTTATTTAAGACATTTCATGTCCAGATTTATTCTTGAATGAAATTAGATCCATCTTTCTACTCTGTGGAAAATGATTCTTGAGGGAGGAAGGGAGTTTGAGGGGAGGAGAAAGAGAGAGAGGAAAATATTTATTATTATAGGACTTGATAAGGTTTTTTTTTCATGTGCTTTCACCTAAGAACTTAAATTTGTGGATTTAATTTTCATTTTAATGACTATTTACTGTTGACAGCTAAAGCAGTAGCGAATATATTGCTACAGATTTCTGTTTGTGTTTGTGTCTTCCTTAGGGGAATGAATAATTCCAAGTATTCGATTTTTCCTTTGAACTTAAGACTAACTGGTTTCCACTTTCTCTCATTTACATCTCGTTTTCTTCTGCACAAGTACCCAACCCCCTGTGAGATATAACTGAGAGACAAAAATAACAAAGATATTTATAGAATTCATAATATCATAAGCTAAGTATGTAAAATGTCTTTCTCAATGGTATGTTTCTTTTTTATCATGTTTATAGATTTAATGCATTTTAGACGGACCTCATTCTTATTTTTTAAAAGAAACCAAAACTGTGTAAATCCAACTTTACTACGACATAGTATCATTATGCCAACAAAGTCTGAAGGCAAAACAATGTAAGTATTTATTTAAGACTTAGTTATACCAAACTAAATCTTAAGAACATAAATTTTCCCTTGGACATTCCTAGCAGTTTAGCTCAAAGCAGTCATTTGTTTTGGTAGGTTATCAAAAGTGATAATATAGTTCATAATGTTCTTATTTACCTTTGGCAGTTAGAATGTTCTATTGTTTATTGAACTTTAGAAATGTACTCTAGTGTCGTTGAAGATATCCTAAGAGGGAATTTATGTTCATTTATCCAAAAAAAATTATGCTCACTTATCTCATTCATGAATAGTGCCCTTTATCCATTAATCCAGCTGCAACATCCAACCAAAGACAATTAGCAATTAGAGAAATTGGAAGTAATAGAATAACTCAAGGAATCTCATTAAAGGAATTCCTTAACAACATTACTTTCCCTCACCAGTATTTTTTAATTTAGCTCTTTATTTTTCATTAGATGCTATATTAAGTTTTGTGGAAACATTTTACGATTTCGTATTGTGTAACAAAGGATGCTTTTAAAAGTTTCATCTTCTGTGTGGAGATGTCGGTATCAGATAATGCACTGCAATATCTAATTTTACACGGCATTTGTTTTAGAGTAGAAACACTATGAAATGTATTCTCTGGAATTTCCCGTGTGGTCTGAAACTAAAAGATTATTACCAAGTAACTTTTCAAAAATTTAAATGAAAACACTTACTCAGTATATAAAATTTCTGAAGGTCAGTAGATTATATTGTTTTCTATATATACCATATAAAACTAATCATTAATTTTCCTAAAGGTCATAAGAATTGAATCAGAATATCAACTTTAGCAAAAAAAAAAAAAAAAAAAAAGAGAGAGAGAGAGAGAAAAGCACGTTTTGCCCATTGTCTTCTCTTGAGAAGCCACTCTCTCCAGGGGACTAGCACAGATGCCTGGTGCTGGTGCTTTCACCAGAGCAGGCACAGCTGTGGTGACACTGTGCTGAAGATTACGTGAATGACGTGCAGGGATCCTTAAGACGCTGCAGGTGCTCAGTGATATTAGTTCTTCCTCCTAATGAAAATATTTCTCATGTGTTCTGCTGCCTTTGTCAGTTCGCACACACATGGATGTCTTTGTGTGCACCTGCATGTGTCCTTGTGTGATTTCGGGTTGTGTCAATCTAGTGTCACTTTAGTGCTCCAAAGTTATTATGTAATCTAAGATGAAAATTCAGTTACAATGGACTTAGTGTCATGCAAATAGACTTTTGGGGTATTTTTATGAATATTTGCTTGCATTTGTTTACTGCTATGGTAACAGAATAACAATGTTTTCCTCCAATAGTTGAGGCCAAGCTAAACGTTCTGGAAGGCAGACTCATCCTGAAGCTGCTTCTGAAAACTGAATGGTGTTTTCTTTTTTAAGAAGATGGGCTAATTATTGTTAGCTGCTAAGTTCAAGAAAATTTCATGAAACAGTGGTATAAGCTGGAGAGAAAAGATGCCAGTCTGTGCAGTATGTGAAGGTATAGGTACTTTTTGATTGAAAAGCAAGGATTCCTGAACTCTCACCAGTGGTGAATGACTTACGCTCTTAGCCTGATTAGCTGAAACTCAGTAAGTGAGTCATCTGAAGAAAGATCAAAGTAGGTTCTGCGTGGAGTCACAATCATACCTGTCTCACAATCGTAAGAATAGTAAGTCTATGTCAAAAATATAAGGATACTGGTGGTAGTGTGGTATCAGCTTTGTGTCTATTAACCATAAAGCTAGTGGACTTCTGCATCACTTTGATTTAGAATCTACAAAGAGAATATTACTAGCATTTGAAAACAAACAACAGTGACAAATGGGCAGGAAGGAGAAACAAAGGCAGACAAGATAAAATCCATGGCGGGAGGTGCATGTGTACTGGGAGCTCTTCACCTAGAAGAATAACACCCAGATTTGGCCAACAACCCAGTTTCTGAGGGTGTTTCAGACTTTTGCACTAGGTTCACTTAGAAGGGTTCCCTTGGCATGCTCAGAAGTTCACACAGAAGAATGTTCAAAACAAGTTTTCTTCCTTAAAAGTTTCAGAGATAAAGCGAATCCTTTTTTAAAAATAGTTCTTGTGTTGGATGCACATTTCCACATTGTATGTCAATGTGTATCATCAGAGTCATTTAATCTGAATTTTCTCTGCTGCCATCCATCCTTTAGGAGGCTTGAAAAGTTGTTAAGAGCCGGATTTATCTCAAAATGAAATCATATTTCCTCAGTGTATACTTCTAGGTATTTTGACACTCACTTTACATTAAAGTTATATGATGATTTTACTTTATGTGAAATACTTTGAATTTCTAAGCATCATAAACATTATGACAGTCTTCTTAATATATTGAACATGTGTGAAATCTCATTTTTACTCAATAACAATTTTTTCTTACTTTTTCTGTAGTTTTATATATTCATGAAAAACCTGGTACTTTATGAAAAGAAAATACTAAACAAAACATTCAAAAATCTGTAAGTTGCCAAATTGACAGCTATATAAATAATTTTAGGGAAAATTACATTTGATGAGTATTATGAATAATGCAAATTGGTATTCAGAATTTGTTGTAGCTTAAGAACCCCAGAAAACATAGTGATTTCCCTAAGTAAATAAAAGGGGCTAAACATTTGGCTTTCACTGCTTAGCTACTTCACAGATTTGACCGTGTGTGTGTGTGTGTGTGTGTGTGTGTGTGTGTGTGTGGTACCAGTTTTGTAAGAAGAAAAATCTGATTCTCATAGGGTCAGTGTCTCTGACCAGGACTGTCAGAGTGCAGGCAAAGGCTCCTCTGCCTTCCAATATGAGAACTGGCTGCATACTCTCTTGTCGATATAATCTCTGGCAGATTCTCATTTACTTTGTGCTCATCTTCTTTAACTTCAGGAATCAGCTTTGGTTAAACGTTACCTCAGAAGCCAAGCAGGTATCTTTAAAAGACACTTTCGTGGCAGACAAGTAAGTGTCCGTGACAGTGATGTCATCCAGCTCCGTACTGTAGTGGTCTGACTCCTTGATGACGCTGTAACTCAGGGCCACACTGTAGTTGGTCGGCTTCTCCGTGGGCTTCTGCTTGCAGTTGCAGAGCTTTCTGAAGGCTGCACGGAATTTCTGGGACATGAGGTTGTAAATCACCGGGTTGATGGCACTGTTGAGATAAATGCAAATTCGGCAAAAGAGCAAGAACCAATTTTCTTCAAAAGGGCTAGAGAGAAATGAATTGACCACCACAAGAGTCCTGTAGGGCATCCACAAAAGGGCAAAAAGGATTACAACCACTGCCAGCATCTTGGTGACCTGTGGAGAAAGAAAAAAGCAATGTAACCATAAAGAGAAGCAGAATAAATAAAATCACTCTCTGTTGCCCCAGGTCTTCCTTTTCAAGATGGTCCCCAAGACAGGACTGAGGTACAAGTTATTTGTTTGGGAGGTGAACCTACAAAAAAGGACTGAAGGCACAGCCGAGTGTGTGATGGGGCTGCCATATGGGTTTTGATAAGATGACTCCCACTGTGGGCAGCTGAATCTTGAGTAGGGTGTTCCAGAATTCTCCATCTGAAGGAGCAGAGGCTGGGGCATTCATTCACTGCTGCCTGCTTCCATTTGTCCAAGAGTGCTTTTAGGGACTTGTCTCCTCTGTACCTCCAGCACCGTCTTGCCCAGGAAATTCCTGGGAACAGTAGAGGGGGTATGAGGCAGAGAGGCAGAGTGGCCAACTTGGACTCCTGAATGTTTAAAAAGGAACGTGGCCTACAGACAGGGCCCGCACACTGCAGCAAAGGCTGACGTCAGTTAGGCTAAGAGGATCTGAGCAGAGGGCACAAAAGTTGTCAGGGATAAACATTAGAAAACCCAAGCTTCAATCTAATCTCATCTTTCCTGGCCTTATATGTAGCATTAAATTATCTTATTTTTTCTTAACAGCTCATCTGAACAATGAAGCGAACACCATTGACCTCCCATCAAATGAGATAATATGAGAATGTAAGAAAGATAAAACAAAAATGTCATGGTTATTAGAGGGTTATTGTGTGCCAGTAGGCAGTAAAACAGCAGCAGTTGTATGATTTCTATCAAAGAGCATAAAATCCTTTGAAAATAGATATTGTCCTTGCCATTTTTCAAGTTAAAAAATCGAGGAGCCGAGAGGTATGAAGTATAATAAAAATATGCGGTGTTTGTTCACATTCAGACAATTTATAATAGTAAAAACACACTGTGATTAATCTCTCTCAAAATATTCCCTTGAAGTTGGCACAGACTTATCCCGTCATTTTTGCCACTTTCTGGAGCAATCCTGTGGAAGCTTTCCTTCATGTCTTTATGAATGATACAAAAAAAAAAAAAAAAATACAGTAATAGCTTCCTTGCGGGATGCTGCCAGTCTCTTGCTGCTGTTCCTGGTCCATGGTAATTGCTTATCTCCTTCCTTGACACTTTTTCCAATATCGCTTGCTCCCAGAATTCTCATGTGTATACACACACGGTTTTTATCTCTTTTTGAGACATTTTTATTCCTATACCTCCTTGTAATGGTCCTAATGAGGTGTCCCACCACTCTTAAGACCTGGTGCTTCCTCTGCTCCCAGGGTCTCTTTCTCCCCATCTTCAAGCCCTTCCAGTTTTCTAGGGATGTGTCCCAGGCCAACCTGTACCACTGTCCTCCTCACTCACTGACTCAACTCTTGCAGGATACTCACATTCCATTTTTACCAAGGGTGCAGAGAAGTTGGTCACTGAAAACATGTGATCTGCAAATTGTCCACAGGACATGGGCTCAAACATTCCATAATCTAATTTTATTTAGCAGTAAAGAGGGTCCACTCAGGTTACAGGTTAACTGTAGCTAGATTTTGCCTGAACACACTTTCAAGATTATGAGGAAATATTTTTCTTGGTCCTTGGAAATCAGACTCATATTCTGAGCTTTGGAGGGAGCTACTGTAATTACCTCCTTCACTGTCATCCTCAGCACAATAATCATCATTGTTGTCACCACCATCCCTGCCCTTATCTCCTGCCTAGTACTCCTGGTTCTCTGTCACAAGGTCACTGGATCAGGCCTGGCAAGGACCAAGTATCCTACTTTGCAATCCTTGCCTTGCTTTAAGTTAAATTGCTGCCACACAAGACTCCTCCACGATGACAAGCTTAGTCTGCTAAATAGTATAATTATGTTATGTAATGCTTATAATAGCCCTATGAGTGAACTAGTACTAATTCTACTTTTTACATGAAGAGACAGAAGTTTAGAGTTTAAGTGATTTGAGAGCTAAAAGCACATGTGGAGTGACAGAACCGGGATCCAAATCTAATTCTACAGAAGCCAAAGATCATATTCTTTTATCTATCTATTTATTTATTTATTTTATTTATTTTTTTGTGGAACCAGGGATTGAACTCAGGCCCTTGAACTTCCCAGGCAAGAGCTTATTCTACTGAACTATCTCCCCACCTCTAGTCTTTCCTTTAGACCTTGTCCTTTCTGTGAGATTCTTTTGCATTTTCAGCAGATTTCTATTGTGACCCCCATTGCAGTCACCAAAACACTGAAGTTCTTCTTTGTATAAACCCAACTATGATTTTCAGATGAAGCACTGAATCCATGTCTCACCTCCCTCTTTCTTTTCATTTCATGTCAGTGAAGGGAGCAACTTCCATTGTGTTAAAAGAAAAGCCACCTTTGTCCAGGCTGGTACCCCGTCCTGTTCTTCCGCAGGCTCCCATGCACACTGACATGAGACCTGGAATCTCACTGCAGTAAACTGTGTTTGTTTCTCTCACAAAGAGTGAACTTGCTTACAACTGGGCAAGTGTAGTACTCATCTCTCAGTTCTGAGCTCCTCAGTACATCACATGCCACGCAGAAGGCCTCAGAACATGTTGACTGAATTCAGGAATGGAAAGAATTGTCTTAGCTCATAACCACAATTCTTTTCTGAGTTTTACTTCTCCAGTGTATTTTTAGAGATTTTTTTTTGCAAACATTTTATTTTTTGATAGTAAAAACAAATCCCTTTTAAGTGGAGGTTAGGTTCATCAATAAGATGAATTTTTGGTACATTTTAACTTTCATTTATTTTAAAGAATTTTAAGGGCCACACTGAGCCAGTCATACAGACTGGGTGTGGTGGCACGTGCCTGTAACCTCAGTGCTGGGGAGGCTGAAAATAGGAGAATCACCATAAGTGTGAGCTGCATAGTGAGACCCTGTACCAAATACATAAAAATGAATAAATAAATAAAATAAAAATTTAGAAAAGATTTTAAGGAGATACAAAATGGAGCAGCTATAGTGATACTTCCAAGGCTATGAGAAAAGTGTATCTCAAATAAAATGATAGAGAATATATTTAATCTCATTCATAATTATTTTTAGTTAATTTTCAGTGTCTTTAATTATGTTCAATCACTTTCTAAAACTCAACTAGTTTTTAACAAATCCACCACTTTACTTATTAATACCAGTTTCTTAATACTTCTGGACCAGAAAAACCCTGGAAATGGTATTTCCTAATCAATTAATTTCACTGTGGCTATGTAAGTTTTATCTCTGATGTTATTCCTTATACCAAAGCATGAAAAAATGTAAATATTGAAATTTGTCCATTGCTTTTAACCATGGTGTGTGAGATATTAGGTCTAAAAACCCCTCTTCTTTACAGCCCCTCTGCACAACAAAGATCTTCAGAAAGCGTGTGACAACTTGAGGGAGACAATGCTCCGGTTTATGTTTGATGGACAAGGATTTATCCAAGCACTGAAAGTTATTCATTCATGTCCTACTGTGTCCCATGGGCTGGTTCTTGAAGACATAACAGTGGTCCAGAGAGGAAGTGCCAGTTCTTTCACATACCTTAAATCTGAAAGGAAGTTATAACAACGTGACGCACGCTCAGACAGGGGAGCCTTGGGAGCCTCTGATCTGCACTGGGCCTGAGGGGGGTTGGCAAGGCTTTCCCTACCCAAGTGACATCTGAGCTAAAAATCTGAAGGTAAAGAGAGGCAGAGAGGATGTTCCTGATGAGATTTGGTGCAGGTGAGTATCTGAAAGCACTAGTGCTACATAGCACAGAGCCTAGAAGTAATTTCATAGTCAAGTCCCATTTTCAGACTATATGAAGAAGCGGAGCTCTTTCTGTCCCCAGTAATTTGTGGAAACCATTGGAAAAGCCACTGTTTTCATCTGACAGGGTGATGGAACACTCTGTGGATGCTTGGCTCCATTGCAGGGACAGACGGAGACACACAACTGCCAGAGAGGTATCCTGCAGGGCTGAGTGCTGGGTTCAGGAAGATGCCAGCTTTATGCAGGAATTTTAGTCAACATGCAAGCAGGTGGCCATTTACACAGGCTTATGTGCAGCTAACAGAGGAGGCCATAAAAACCAGTTGACTAAAATGGAGTAAAGAAAAACATCAGCAGAGGTGGTTGCGAAGAGGAGGGTAAGGACAGGAGTGCCTACTGGAAATGTCTCTGTCCTTGGCCACCATGGGTAAGGCTGGCATCTTTGTAAGAATTACCTGAAATTTTTGACATCAAATCTCAGTGTATATCTTCCATTCTTTAGTATGTTTAAATACTTGGAACAGGCTGGCGACATAGCTCAGTGGACAAGAGTGACTGCCTGGGCAAGTTCAGGCAAGCTCAGGAACTGCAGTTCAATCTGTGGCACCATGAGCTGTGCCAGCCCTACCCCCAGGGCGAGCTGAGCCTGCCAGAGTCCAGGTGTGGTGGCCCACGCCTGTAATCTCAGCGCGGGGGAGGATGACAGCAGGAGGATCACCATGAGTCCAGGCTTTGTAATGGGACCCTGCAACAACCAAATACATTTAAAAAATAATAATAATGAAATGAAATAAATACTTGGAACAAGTGGCAAACGGCTCCCATAAGAGAATTTGGATTCAGCCTTTCTCCACAACCATCTGTCATCTACCTAAAACTCTTAGAGATTTCTTTTTGCTTTAATGTGATTTGAATAGGTTTTATCTGATTGCTAAAATTAAGGTTATAGCCCTCAGTGAAGCACAGATTACACGCTGCCTCCGTGTGTACATTGAGATAAAGGCAAGTATGCTTTTCTCTCCTGACCCACAGAGGAATTTTGTATTCCTGCTATCACTTACTATTAGTGCTGATTCTTACTACAAGTTCTGAAATACTAACCAACATTTTTCTGTTGTTCTTTTATAGGTTTATTTAAAAGCTGCAATGCTAATTCAAAATTTCTGTGTGACCTGAGCCAATATATTCTTTTGTTATCAACCCCTTGTCTTTACATGAATCAATGATGCTGATTTCACACAGAGCTAGTTAATTCTACCCTTCATCGGGCTTCCCCGATGTCCCTTTCCTCATGTTCTTACTTTTCCTGTCCTAAGGAAAATCCCATCTAGGACAGTAAAATATATTTAATTATCACCTGTACTTAAGTTTCCTCTGTTTTGGGGCAATTTATCTTCCTTTGTTTTTAGTGCCCTTGAGACCTAAGGAGTGAATTAGGAACTTTACAGACTGGGCTCAATTTTGGTTCGGTTGGTGTTCTTCTCCTGCTGAGCCTGGGGCTGCGGGCTCCCGGGAGAAGGTCCACAGCAGTGAAGGGCCGCTCTGAGCACAGCATTCATGGGGGTTCATGCATATCAGCTTGTCTTACAACTTGCTATGTTACTGTACTAGTTTAGATTGAACTCAGGCCCTTGCCCTTGCCAGGGAAGCACGTATTTCACTGAGCCACCTCCCCAGCCTGAGATATACTTTATATAAATCAACCTATTTATATTGCACAATTCCAGGTGTTATTATCTATTTAGAGGGTCACCAAGCCATTGTCACAATCTAATTGTAAGAATTTTCAGTTCCCTCAAAGGAAACACAGGGCTCATTGGCAGTCATTTTCTACCTTTCCTGCTTTCTCCAGACTCTGCAACTATTGATTTCTATTGTGCCTGTATAGATGCGCTTCTTCTGGATATTTCATATAAAGTCTTTTTTTAGTCAATGAGATTTCTATTACCTACAATAATATATACAAAGTTAGCACATCATAGTAAACATTCGTAATTCATTTACTTACAGAATATGATTATTTTATAGTATGTATGTATACTATATATGTATATATTATAATATTTACATATATACTATCACAAATTGTTTATACATTAGTTTTGCTCAAAGTGAATATACTGCTCTGAATATTTGTGTGCAAGTTTTGCTTTTTTTTTGTACTGAGAATTGAACTCAGGACCTTGTACTTGCCAGGCAGGCAGTTAAGCTGCTGAACTAGCTCCTTGGTCCTTGTGTGCAAGTTTTATGTGGGTGCTTTTATATTTCTTGTATTTTATTTCTCTTTATTTGATTTTGTAAGAGTGGAGCTGTGGGCTTCTGTATTGTCTTTTAAATTATATTTAATAATGTTAAAATCTTCAATCTTTAAAATATTTTGATATACAAGGTTTACTATAATACCTAATAAAAATACTAATTAATTTCACAGAGATGTGAGTATTCAGGGAAGATGTAGTGGCAAAATTAAAACAGCCAAGATGTAGTCTTAACCTCTTTTGAAAACTGGAAAATAACTAGATGATAGAAAATCATGAGCAAGGAGAAATGGGATTTTTGATGGAATTATTATTTATTTATATTAATAAGAGCTTTCATTGATCCAGCATGCCTGTTGGAGTGAGTCTAAGAGAGAAAGCAAGAGGTGGAGGCAGTCATTGGGAACACACCATTTAGGAATTTGCTGAAAGGGAAATAGAGAGCTAGAAAACCTGTCAGAAGGAGATAAAGCAGCTCCAATTTATTTTTCCCAAGATGGCAGATATCACAGCATCTTTGTTTTCTTGGGAACAATTACACTCAGCTGGGCCTGCTGTTCTGGACGTGCCCCCCAAGCGTGCTGAGCCTGCGACTGACTTCGGCATGGTGGCCCACGCCTGTGATCCCAGCTCTTAACAGGGAGGCTGTAAACAGGTGGATCACTATGAGTCTGATCTAGTGGTGAGACACTCAACACCCTGTAGACCCTTCCCTAAAATACAGAAAAAAAATATGCTCAGAAAGAAATGTTTATAATCCTGGACAGGGAAGACAGGATGACTGGGGAGCCTACTCTAAATTAGGGCAAGGTAGGAGGTTGGCCTCTCCCTAGGGGAAGACACAAAATTACCTTCACAATATCTGCTCTTTCTTATTTAGCCAGATTTAAGAAATGAAGACAATGAGTGGAAAACATGCCCCTTTCTCATCAACCTTCCAAACTCTTAATGGAGCTTCCAAGAGCAGTTAATTGTGAAGTTCTTTGGAATTAAAGCACTTTCAAGTCATTAAACCATTTTGCTCTCCTGTCCCACTGAGATCTGGAGAACAAGGCCTGTGTTCCCATTGCATTGGCAAGAAAAGGGAAACAGCTCAGAGAAACAGACAAATAGACCATGCACTCACAGGTGGGCAACAGAGCCATTATAGAAGCACTATCTTGACTCCCATTTTGCTTCCAGAGAAACACAGAAATCAACATTTGGAGAAGCAATGTACATTTCTTTTTGCTGCAAATGCTGTTTGTGAACTATTTTGAAAGGATAGTATTGTGGCCAGAAATCATTGGTAACTCTGGAATCCCTTATGGGATTTTTCCCCCAAGCCTGAGGGCCACATTTAAGAGCAAGGATTAAGGAGTAGAGCATTGCCCTAAGAAAGTAGGTAGGAGCCCTTCTCATCAACCTATTTCTGAGGAAATAAGCAAACAGGAAAACTGGAAATGCAAAAATAATCAAATGAAGTAAGGAAAACTTCTATTTCTTGGGTGACAGACTAATTAATAACAAGCCATTTATTAGATTCTGATTACATGGGATCAGGGGACATTTTAATTAATTGTCAGAGATCCACTTCTCAGCCTGCTTAGGAAGTCAGGAGGATTTGATTCATACTGCAGTTCTCCATAGGACTTAGTTGAAATTCTTGTAATGATTCAGAAAAATGTCTGAATTTTGATTCTGCTAATGATTTAGCAAAAATTCTGTGCATGGTGCAGGGAATTGCTACTGTGCGAAGGACTGCCTGTGCCAGGGATGGCTGTGGCATTGTCTGGTGCTTTGATGACCCTAACACAGCTGGGGTCGGCATTCAGCGTCTCAGCATCTAGCTCTCGAGATCTGTCTCTGCTTCTGAGGACACTGGGCAAGACCTATGACACATCTGGACCACACCTAAGTGCTAAGACAAAGTCGACTAAGTGGAAGAGCTTTGCTACTGTTAAAATCACCAAGCCACATGACAAGAATTAACAACTGCATCATTGAACTTTAACACTATTGACCTTTTTCACATTGGACAATTTTCAAGGGCATCATAGCACACAGTGTTAATAGGCTCCTTATCAATTTTGGATCCCACAATAAATAATGCCCAAGTTGTCTTTGGCTTCATGAATAAAGTAGACTAACAGTAAATTTTTACAGCATCTCTGATACTAAGGAGATTGAGAGGAATCTCTTGCATGTGAGCATGCCACAACCTAAGTGCTTCACGCACAGTCGTGTCATTGTTGAGTAAACACCTGTGGAAAGTTCAAGTGTTGCTAAAGCAATAAGTACTGTTGTGGAGGTGTATATGGGTTTATATTCACTTTAAATTAGCAAAGTGCGATAGTTCTATCTCTTCTGGCTAGAACACTCTCATTTTCAGAAGTGTACTTCCTTCTGGAAATGGTTCCTGGTGAATAAATATGAAACAGGCTTTAATATTCTAATGCTGTTCTTTAAAGAAAAACAATACACTCCGTGTTTGGACTTTGTCCATGTTCTTCAGCCTGGTGCCTATTAACAAAGTGTTCTGTACCTGTGAATATTTTGCTCTCAGAAAGCCTTTAGCAAAGTGATCAGTGACCTTTTGCATTTTGTTGTATTAATTTTTAGCCAGTTAAAGGATAAATTTGACTCAATAATTAAGTAAGTCTGAATTTAGCCAAGCTTTTGCACTGTTTGCAGGCTCTGGGAATTTCTTCTTATAGAGTTTTCTTTGTTTTGACATACAGCTAGGCACTCAGTTTTTAAAGAGCAGTATGAACAATGTGGGGCATTTCATAACATGGAGTGAAGGCATCGGCATTTTAGTGGGGCTTAAAGTTGAGTGATAGACCAGAAAAATGCTTGGAATCAACTCAAAGTCTGTTAAAGTATAGCAAAGGTCAGGAAAAACTGCGTGGTGATTCATGGTAGAGAGAATGGGGACTGACAGACTCTGCACTGGGCGTTACTTAGGGATTTCTTGGCAAGAAGCCACTGAAGGTTGCTAATGCATGGATTCAAGTCTCTAGTAAATCAAAATGTTCCATTCAGGGTAATCATTCTGGCAGGAATTGTACAGTGTTTTCTGGGTTCTTCTCTGATTTCAAACATCCATGCAAACATTAGCAGGATTTCACAATAGAATTTGAATATGGTAATGCTAGAGGTATTCATTGTATTTTGGTAATGCTCAAAGAAGAAGTAGGGTGCAAGGAAAAAGAATTGTATTAGAAAACTTAAAAGTATAAAATTAGAAGTGTGGCAATGGAAATTTTTCTTCTCTATAGTTTTAGAAGATCCTGAGAAAGGTGGTTTGAGATGCTTCCTGAGAGAGCCATTTAAGTGGGTAAAATAGAACTCTGCATCTCAGAGCATTGTGTATTGTCAGGAGGGCTACAAACTGGAGCTGCCACTGCGATGATGCCAGAACTGGGGTTACGTGTTGACACATTGCTGTGCAGTGCATGACGTGGCCCTGCTCTGAGACACCCAGATCTCCAGCAGAATAAGTCTTCCCAAATGCAAGTAGTCAAGTGGGAAGACACTTGTTTGGGAGGCAGACCAAGCTCTATGCTTAAATTTGATGTGTGATGAACTTTCAAAGCCTTTGACTTTCTTCTGATAGAAAAAAGAAGAAAGAGAAGGAGGGAGGGAGAGAGGCAGGGAGAGAGAGAAGGGAGGGGAAGGAGGTGATGGGAGGGGAGAGAGGGAGGAAGAAGAGACAGAGAGAAGGGGAGGGAGGGGAGAGGAGCAGAGGGAGGGAAAAGAGAAGCAGAGAGAGAGGGAGGGTGGAGGAAGAGAAGCAGGTTAGACAGGGAGGGAGGGGGAGAGAGAGAAAGGGTGAGAGGAAAGGAGGGAAAGAGAAGGAGGGAGGGTAAAAGAGGGAGGGAGAGAGCCAAAACATGTGAACATGTGCAGACGGGAGACGCTGGCATTTGAACTGCCCCAACTTGGGGCTGGGGGTTCGTACTGACTTACATTGTTTGCTAGTCTAAGACACCTTGAATGATTTTAATCTTTGAAGCTATGCATGGGCTATTTCCACCTAGAGTAGGAATAACAGAATGGTCATGGAGGGAATTCCAACCCAGCAGCAGGAAGTAATGGATAGAAAGGAGGAAGAGCACCAAGCCCAGGCGGCGTCTATCGTGTACCAGGCTTGGCACTCTCTTCATAACGGCCCTATCTTTCCTGCATTTTATGAAGGATAGGACTGATATCAGAAAACTCATATGTTAATGATCAATTGTATCTTCGACTTGAAATTTTTTCACTTTACTAAAACATATTGAATAGGGAAGGCAATATTTTCCCCAAAAAACAAAACAGTTTCGATGTTGGTATGGGTGGAGGAAAGGAAGGAGAGCCCCGAGAGCTGCACTAATCCTTATTTCTATACAAGGTTTGTGCATCCAGCACCGAAGGTATTCTTGTTCACGCTGAAGCGCTAAATCCTGATGGAAGACCCTTTTGAAATGTTTCTGACTTCAGGATTCTTCTGATACGAGTGAGGAAGAGCGTGAGATAGGTCACGTGCTGCACATCTAGGGATGGACGGCGCAGCTTCACAGGGCTTTAGCAGTGCTGGGAAGGTTGAGGTATTGATTATGCTGCCTGATTCCTGTGCATGACGACAGGCTGGCCTCTCTCCTGTGGGCTGAATGCCTTCTTGTCCCTGGGGGGTGGAGATGAGGCCACACGCTGGGATGGAAAAGCTCAGCTGAGGGAATTAGGGTTCCGATGACATCAAAATCTAAACTTAGAAAACAAAATGTCTTTCTGATTTTTTTTTGAGCCTTGTTGAAAGAATGCTGCAGTTCCTGTGTGTGAGTTAGTTCCTTGTTTAACCTTTCCTGAGTTTCCTTGACTAGGTAAATTGCTGAAACACACCTTGTCTTCAGTTTTTGCTTTTCTTAACTTTTCCTCTCTTGGGCATCATTATTCCTCCAGGTCATTTTTTTTTTTTTTTTTTCTATTTGGAGCCAGACCTTCGGAATTCTAACCAAGGCATCTTGGTTGGCTTGGCAGAGATTCTGGCTGCTAGCTATAATAATTCTCTGAAGATATTGATCCTTTCTGGGGTCGATATTTCCCAGCCTTGTCTCTCCTGTGCTTCTCTGACTCTGTGGTCTGATAGAGGTGACATCATGAACCAAAACATTGACCAACAGTCCCTCAGCTGCTCACACGGTGGGGCTAGGGCAATCAAGAAGATACTTTAGGATACCAAGTGTGGGTGATGGAGAGAAAGAGAGTGATGGTGATTTCTCTATACAAGCAAAAGTCTTAGGGGGCCAAATGTTTTGTGGTGTTTATTTGTCTCACTTCTGAAACTCTTGGTTAAAGGCCTCCTCTAAGTGGCTGAGAAAGAGAGCGGAGCGCCAGCTCTGTGCACGTGCCGCTTCTGGGGGAGGTAGAAGGGCCATGCTGGGAGAAGATAAGAGACCCAAAGCTCATTTCTTAGCTGTCTTGAAGGACATCCCAGGCTGAATGAGGTGTATTTCCTTGCCTCAGAGAACCATAGATTCGATCTTTCCCATAATCTTACCTTTCAAACAAGGTGTTCAAAATTTCAAGATTTGGTTTAGGTCTCAGCTTGGTACCCTTTGTCTTTCAGTTCTTTGCGGGCCTTAGTGTCTGACTTTAATATGTGAAAACAAATATATAAGGATTAATTGCAAGGAGGGCATGAAAACACACTGTAATATGCACGAGGCATTTCAAATATAAGGGGCTGCCAGATTCTTTATTTTGTCTTGAAATTGCATCCATGATAAGGGCCAGTTTTATCACTGTGTAAGTGTAACAGGCTGAACAAAGTTTCCTTGCATTTATCTGCTTCTCAAACTGTTTGACTAGAAACTCATGTGAGCTTGCACGGACATGAGGTCTGGCGGTCCTGGCTGCAAGGACCAAAGCCTCAGTACAGGTTAGTCACACAGCACAGACTGTTTTTGGATGACACTGTTTGGTTTGGTTTGCTTTGCAGTCCTGCATAGTGGTTTAGGCCCTGTGCGGGCTTACGACAGTCCACAGAGCTGGATTCTATCTGCATGTGCTGGGAAAGGTATTTCACCCTTCTACACAGTATACTTAATTAGAGTGGTGTGTTTCCCATTATTGAGAAAATGTCAAGGATTTAGCCAAGTGGTATGAACACCTTGGATACTACTAATACCTTACATGATACTTAACATATCTTAATCATAGTACCAGGGACTTTATTGAATTATTTATTCAATAAATAAAACCTTACATTACTTATAAGGTAGATAATTTCTTCATTTTACAGATAACCAAGTGAGATCCAGAGAAAATTATCTTCAGAGTGACAGATAATTCTCCAGGTTAGTTTCTCTGTGACTACCTATCTATTCAATCTGCACTAACTGTCACAATGTGAATAGATACTGTTCTTTCACTTGTTTTATCTGCTTATTTTTTGCCTTTTTGTCCTTTGGAGATCCTACCATATTCTACCAAAGAGCATGTAGGGTCTGGTATATATTGTGCACAATAATATTCAGGAAATAAGTGAATAAAAGAAAAAAACAATTCTCCCATGTTACTCTAAGTCTTACTGTCTCCTTGAAGTTATAAGGGACTATCTTACAATTCCATCCTCAATAACAAAAGTCTTTGTCATTTTGTGTTTTCCTTATTTTCCTGTATGTAAGATCAGGATGGTAGAAATAACTATTGCACATTTTGTACCTAATCTCTAAGACAAGATTTAGCATCCAATAAAAAAAGTGCTTGAAGTTAAAAATGAAATTCAGCTTGTCAAGGTCCTTCCTCTAAAAGAGACATGATAGATCAGACAAATTATGGTAAAGAAAATTTGCTGGGGTACAATGTGTTATTCCATAAGAATAAAAAATTGTTTTCTGCATTGTTATAAAGACCTTAGAAAAATTAAAGCACCAAGGATATTCTAAGTCAGTATGATTTATGATGAGTTTATTTCCTATTACTGGTGCTGATTGACACTAGGCTAATATACACCAAAGTTAATGTATTTTGCCTTCCAAAGATTCAAATCTCCCTTTGACATGTATTTGTATTTGCATTCTTTCCTGTTTATCTGCCATCACAATCAATCATTTGTGGCTTCTATGTGACTCATACAATTGTAGAAAGCTATTTCTCTTGACGATAGTCTGTCCATGTAGCTTATAAATTTGTCCTTGTAGAACCTGTTGAAATCAAGGGATTTTTCAATAGAATACCCAAAACCTTTAGAGTTAGTGAATTCAGATAAAGGAAGGGATGTCCTATTTGCTAATTGTGACAAATTTGAATGTCCCTATTTCTTGTAACTGTGTGAGATGCAGGCATCTATTTAATATCTATTTATCAATTTTACTGAACATGTGCAGTGCACCAGTACCTGCACCAGGTATGTTTTTTTTCACAAATAAATCCTTCCATAGGAATGGCACATTTAGCTCCCCTTACTGTGAAAGGCCTGGTAGTAAATAAACATTGATTGCCCTCTCTTTGCTGTGCAATCATCTTCCCATTTCTCGTGGGTACTGCTGCAGTGAGGAAGCAGCCATAGACAATGAATAAATAATTGGGCATGGCTCAGGAAGCTCCGACAACACTTCATTGAGAAAAATGGGCAAAAGAGTGGCATTTGGTTCAGGATCATACTGTGCCAACCAGTGAAATAGCTGAGCGCCTCTAATCAATCAGAAAAATGGAATAGAACTAGTGCAAACTACTACTATGCTTTCACAGCTAAGCTTTCATATCCTTCATCTAATGATTAATGAGTCTACAAGAAATGAGGACCAAATAATTGTTTTGCTCAGATATTGAACCAAAGTTTTAATTTCCCATTTGGATTTCTTTTGAACAGAATTATGGGCAGCATAACCTCTGCTCTGAAACTTATAAAGTATCATGGCAAGGATACTGTATTTTCATATTTTAGTATCTACTTTTCCAGGAGAGGACTCTCAAGAATGACTAAGTAAAAAGTTCTGCAGAAATCAGTACAGAACGCATTTATGGATTGGTCATAAGTAGTCTTCTTATTGATTTCTGAGTTTCTCTATCAAGCTCTCAAATTTTGCAGTGGAAAAGACCCTCTTTGGCTGCAGCTACTCTGGGTTGGGTTCTGGGCTGCAACACTAACCAGTTGTTGGATCTAGGGCATTTGCTTTCCCCAAGACTCATTTATCTTTCAGGAAAATGATGGCAGAAATTTTACCTACTGAGCAGTGCTTAAAATTCTAAATAGATGAAAGTTATTTCTGAAACTAATAATAGAAAACTCTCATTGCTTATTGTGCCTTGAGACTAGCTCTAAACGCTTCACTTGCATACTAGCCCAATTCACTTGGATGACAGCATTGTGTAGAAGGTACTGTCCTTATCTCCATTTTACAAATGCTGAAACTTATGCAAGACTTACTAGTGGTAAAGCTAGGATTTCAATCCATGAGAAGAATCTGTTTCATTCCTTCCTAAAAGAGATAACAGTTTGTTATGCCTGGCATGAGAAGAGATGAATACAGATTATCACCCTTTGGCTTACAAAAATGAAGTGATTAGACTGGCATCTTTAGTGTAAGGAATCCTACGTCACAAATTTCTCTTCATCGCTTATCTACCTAATGATCCTTATTCTTCCACTAGAGGGGTAGTGTTTTAGCTCTGAGTTAGAAACTGCAAAGCATTTTCTTTTAACATGAGTGCTTAATTGAATAATATCACTAATGCAATACTTCCTGTGCATAAATGTCAAATGTCCTGTGTAAGGCAACTTTTTGTTTTATATTGCATCAGTGAGAAAAACCCAGTTGAGTGAGTTTCTAGCATTTGTTTATAAATGACATTTGCTAGTGCCTACATATAGATTCAAAATAACATCAAGCTTTAAAAATAGGATATTTAATATCTGTCACATTTAAAATAATACCTCCTCTGCTTTAGCATTTCATTTTTCTTCCTATTTTTCTCCTCAATCTTACATCACAATTTGATATATATTTATTTTTAAAAAAAAAAAATATATATATATATATATTTGCTGCTTTGTTTATTTTTCTCCTTTCCTTAAGAATATGATTTCCTTGGGACAGAGATCTTTCTCTTGCTTCATCTTTACATTCTTCCCAAGATATAAAAGTCCTTGGAACATTTAAGCAAGTATTTGACACATTTTTATAGCATGAAGGAATTTGTCATACACATGTATAAGAAAAAGGTTTCCCTTTTCCTTGGGGGGAGTGTGTAGCCTACTTTGTTCTAATTGATACACTATTTAGCATCTCTGAGATATCGTTACTGTAGGCAGTTGTGTGAGGATGTGCAGGGGTAGTGTTTCTCTCAGAGACTGTGGATTAGATGATGGAATCGGACTTCTTGCTCTTGCACTTTTAGGGGGTGAGCTGAGCTCCACGTTTCTAAGCCTCAGAACCCTTGATAGGATAATTTGCAACTATCTTACAGATGCAAATGAGATGGTGTGGGAAAATCCCATAGCACCATGCCTGGTCGCAATGACATTACTTCTCACAAAAATTAATATATGTGAGTGACACTTGAACACATAGAAGTGATTATTTTCCAGGTGATGTGTTTTTAGAAGCAAAACTAGACGAGGAACCTGATTCATTACATCAACTGAAGAATCTAAAATCCAACCCAGAAAGTTTACACAGTGATTCTTGAACAGGGATGAGACAATTTTGAGAGAAATTTTAAGAATTACTTATGGGAATTTTCTGAAATCTCCATGCTCTTGACAGCCTGCAGTCTTGTCTGAATTCTGGGTCTGTCTTGTACTTGAAGTGGTTGACACAAACTCCTTAAGAAGAGTTTATTTTTTGTTTCTTTTTCTTTACAATGTATTTGTGATACAAATAAATACATTAATCATGGGAACTCATACATATCCATATTTTCTCTTAATCATTTTTAACTCACCTTTAGAATTTATGTTGTAATGTGGCCTTGCTACTGAGGAGAGAGGTCCTATGTGTCTTTGGTTTGGGATGGAATAGCTTTTTCTAACAAATTTACAATATATTATTAAGGTAGAACATTTTCAGATCTTTGAGGACTGAAAACACGGCTACGATGTAAAATATTGGCTGTTACTGCATGAGAAAATGACTTCTCATTCCAAAGGCTTTTGTGCACAGCATTTTCCCCAGCACTACTATATAACGATTTACCAGGATATTTTACTACTGAATGCAGACATTTCTAGTTCTTTATCAGGGAAAATTGTGTTTGTGAATTTTATGCCTGCTAATCATCATTCTTTAAGTTGTTTTGTGACAAAAATACTGGCCGTTTTTTGAAGAATACTTTACATCCCTCATTGTTTCAGAATAATTTGACTTTTTGTCCTTAATTTTGCAGATCATATTGGGTCTTTGTAGCCAAAGCAGAAAAGCAGCTTCCTGAATGATTAGGTTTAAAAGCTTTATTCTGTGACTCTTTAAAAGATATAAAAATTATCTGACAGTGAACTTATATTTAGCTTATGAAGAGTAATGCACTTTCCTTAAATGTTACCTTGAGGGTCTAATTTTTAATGACCACTAAAAATTATTTGAAATAATTCATTATGTCATAGGCTCAAAGTTTATGTCTTTTGACTACCACGACTATCACGTGGACACATAACGTGGACACATAGTTTTTTCTAGTGACTCAGTATTCATGACTTTAAAAATACACAATATTTATTTCTCAATCTTTTCTAAGATCTGGTATAAAAATTAAAAAGGATAATCAAGATTCCTTTTGTTGCTTGTGGTAGGTATACTCATGCATATGTGTCTACTTTAAAATAATTGTCTCTATAATGTCACAGTAGGGAAAATGAACCTGCTTGATTAGTTATTCTGAAGAAACTGATGAAGTTGAGGAGGTCACCACAAAAGAAATGTATTCATTAGTTTAAAAGCCAGTGTCTATAACAGAACTTTTCCACTTGTCTGAATTCTGGACCTGTCTTGTATTTGGAGTGGTTGACACAAACTCTTTAAGACTGCGGAACTTCCTTAGGGAATCAACAGAAATCCTCTGTACTATCGCCATGTGAGTGTGGTGCCTTTATACACCCAAAGGTCTTGGTGAGGCATGAAAAAAAATTTTCTTGTCTCTGAATATGAAGTTGAACTCTTTTTATTGTGTCAGCCCCTATTTATGAAGAGCATTTGTACCTCATAAGAACATATTCCTTTGCAGTAAATACATTAACAAATAAGTATAGAACCTGGTAAAATGCAATGTGTTGTTTTTGTCCTAAGGCTAGGTGCTTCTAAGTATATTTCCAGAATTCTTCAAGGATAAAAATGGAAAGAACCAACACATTTGCATGGAAGGAAAAAGAAATTGTGAATACCAGACAGAAGGTGGGAATCTGATAGAGACAAGGCTCAAAGTTGTAGGAAGAAATAGTGTCATGAACTAGACCTGTTTGCAGTGTGTTTGACCATGAGATTTACAGAGACACTTGATTTCTGCTGATTTGGAACCAGGGCTTTGGGCAGGACTTCATAGTGAAGGAAGAGATCCTTACTCTGTAGTAAGATATCCAATCTAATCTGGTCTGGCCTTTATCATAAGATTCTGGGCTCAGTGAAGGGTGATCAAGTGCTCCCTATGATGATGTCCTGATTATGGACTTGCCATGTGCTATAGCAGAGAACAAACTCATCGACAAAAGTAGGAGCTGTTTGTCAATGAAATGAATCCTCTAATATGGTTTATTTGGAATGACTCATAGAAAAAGACCCACTGGAAAGTGCTTAGATGTCACTAAACAACTCAGATTCCCTCTAATTTACCACCTTGCCTGCTTGATTTTCTTAAACATGAATGCAACACAATTCTGTTAACATTCTGCACACTACCTCCTTTTCCCATTCCCACAACAGACAGCGTCTCCTCTGCCACTGACCCCTCTTCCTTTCATCATGCCTTCCATTCTTTATCAATGAATTTACATTATAACCCATGAAGAAAGTAGAGGCCAATTTTCAAGACCTCATTGTTTTATATTCCATAACCTAAAACTGATCTTCAAGCATGATCTTTTCCATCTCTTTTTCTTGTTGTGCTCCTGTCCCTTCTCTTATTCCACATTTATTCATTTTCTTATTGGAAACACATTTATTGGATAGTTAGACATGCAAGACACTGCACTGGTTTTTCCAGCACCACTTTCCACATGCCAAAGACTAAATGGGTCCATTACTATCACTGTGCACTAAATTAACATCAAAATGGATCAAAACTCTAAATATTAAAACAGAAACACTAAATCTGATAGAAAAGAAAGTAGGTAGAAATTTTGAAGGGGTAGGCAGAGAGTTCATGCACATAGCCAAACTGCACATGAATTACTTCAAAGAATCAACATGTGGGATCTCATCTTATTAAAAACATT
Organism: Ctenomys sociabilis; assembly: GCA_004027165.1. Classification (NCBI taxonomy): domain Eukaryota; kingdom Metazoa; phylum Chordata; class Mammalia; order Rodentia; family Ctenomyidae; genus Ctenomys; species Ctenomys sociabilis. The sequence continues at coordinate 56,063 of PVKA01005471.1, forward strand.
TTGCACATTGAAAGAAATCACCAACAGAGTAAAAACGAAACTCACAAAGTGGGAAAAAACTTTAGGCAAGTGTCTCTCAGATAAAGAACTTCTATCTAGAATATTTTTTCAAAGAATTTGAAAAATCAGATTTCTAAAATTCAAAGACCCAATCTTAAAATGGGCATCTGAGATGAATACATACTTCTCAGGTGAAGAAATACCAACAGCAAATAATTAAATGAAAAAATGTTCGATATCATTGGTCATTTGAATAATGCTAATTGAAACAACACTGAGATTTCGTCTCATCCCAGAAAGGCTGGCTGTCATCAAAAACTCAACCAATAACAAATGCTGGCAGGGTTATGGGGGAAAAGGAACCTTTCTCCACTGGTGGTAGGAGTGTAGACTGGTAAAACCATGGTGGATATCAGTGTGGAAATTCCCCCAAAATCTAGGATTACAGGTCCCATTGACCCAGCTATTCCCCTTCTGATATTTTTCTTAGAAGAATTTAAGACATCATACCACAGTGATATATGTGTACCTATGTTTATAGCAGCACAATTCGTAATAGATAGATATTGGAAACAACCCAAGTGCCCATAAACTGAGGAATGGATAAAAAAAGATGTAATATTTTTAAACAATAGACTATGGAGAAAGATGAACTACACACTTCATAGGCAAATGGATGCAACTAGAGACCATACTTTTAAGTGAAATAAATCAGACTTGTATGTGTAAACATTGCATTGTCTCCCTAAAATAAATAAGATGCAAAAGGTACAATAGTTATTGTGAAAAGGAAAGAAACTGCTTAAAAGGGAAGAACAATTAGGATAGGGGAAGGAAGAAAAGAAATAAGGAAATTATATATATATATTTTAAAAATTATATATATATATATATGATAGCTAAGATAATTGTATTACTAATTGCTATTAGTTCGTTAAAAGGAATAGTTAGTAATTATATTGTTTGATCAATTTTACATACCTATATCTGCTAATCTAAGCAACTACTTTGAAAATAACAGTATGCCATGTAATAACCATTGTTAGACCAAGTGTGGTGATGCACACCTGCAATCCCAGTGCCGGGGAGGCTGAATGCAGGAGGATAACTGAGTCTGAGCTGTGTAGTGAGACCCTGTATCAAATACATTTTTAAAAAATTGTTAATTTCTTATCATGTTGTTTTGAAATTCTATATCATTATTATTATTATTTCATTAATTCTCTCTAAAATTAAAAAAGGCAGTGTGCAAGCTGCTGCCTGTGGACCGATGGATTGGCCACCACTCCTGCTGACAGGTGGAGGAACAGCTCCCTTGTGCTCCATGTTGCCCTCTTGAAGCCATGTCTCTCTCTTCTGTGTTGAGTCTTTCTCTTGCATCCACAGTCTTTTTCCACTAACTCTCTGTCATCAAGATATAGATTTCTTTTATCTGAAGAGATGAGGCAAACAAAACAAACACCCAAGCCTGGCCTTATTTCTCCTTGTCATCATTCTCCTCTGTCATAATGAACCTTGCTAGAGCAGCTGTCCACTGTTGCTTGCTTTCTTCCTTCATCTACCATTAACCAAGTCTGAGTGACCTAATTTATGAAAACATTGCCTTTTTGGGGTGCTTAGCGAGTTCCCACCATTACCTTTTTCTACTGACCATTGCAGATACAGTCTTTGCCTTGGACTCCTGGGACTTTAGTTTCTCCTTGTTTCTCAGCTCCTCTTCTGACTGTTTTTCTCCATTTTCAAAGGCTCTTTTTTGCCATTCTCCCTAGAATTCTGGATATTCTAAGGTTTCTTTTCTATTCTATATTTTCTTCAGTGCTGTCATCAACAAATCAGTTTATTCTGGGCTGTATACCTATGTTCCTAACTGCACCCTTTTAAAATCTATGAACACTTTAGATACAATACAGGTGAAACTGAACATGTTTTACCTACTGAAGTCTGTTCTGTACATATTGTACTCTTTCAGGTTATTTACACTATCCAATCAAAAATAGCAAGAGTAGCTATTATTTCTAAGTGGCAGGCTATCTATCTATCTATCTATCTATCTATCTATCTATCTATCTATCATCTATCTATCTATCATCTATTGTGTGTGTGTGCATGTGTGTGTGTGTGCGTGCGTGTGTGTGTTAAATCCTAACTACACTGGAAGATAGGTCCTCTAATTATCAGTATCATCATTGGTATGTACATCTACCAATTCTCCAAGATAAATGCAAAATCATAATGTACTACAAATATATACTAATAAATTTTTTAAAAATAAAGCTAAGCAAACAGAGGTTCAAGGCTATAAATGAACTATTCGTATCACCTAGTTGGCCCAACACTGATTCTGATCCCTGGGAATAAGATTCCAGAATCCAGGCTCTTAACTGTCACACCACTATCTCTCTCGATGGTGTTGCATCACCTTCGATTCCTCTCTCTCCCTCTCTACTCACGCCAGGTTGTTGGTTCTGCTCCAGGTGTATCAGTGTCCTTTCAGTCTCACTGCTCTTCACCTGATTAAATTAGGCCTCTGAAAGCAGGCCTTTCCCCTCATTGAAGAGGGAATGATTTTTCTCAAGCTTAGATTTGATTATAATGCTTTTGGCTTTGCAGTCTCCCCAGGACTTTTTGTAAGCTTTAGAATCTTTTCCTAATGTTTCATTACAGTAGAAAAAGACCTTCTTTCCCAGTCCTCCTTACTTCATTCCCATCCTTTGTTGGCCAGTCCTATGGAGGTAGTGGAGTCTCTGAACTGACCCCGTAGGTACACTGCAAAGATCATCTTCCTCCTCCTCACCTAAAAAAATGTCTATTAATTCACAAGGTTTAGCTTGGAAATCCTAGTGTCCAAAAGCAATTCAGCTCTGCCTACCTTTCCCCAAGCAACTAACACTTTTTGTTTTTTACTGAAATGTTTATTCCTTTATTGTATTAACTGTCAGTATACTTTTCCTGCTTTTTCTGTTAGTCTGAGCTTTTTGAGTGGAGAAACATTGCTTCACTTATATTTGTGCTAAGTACCAATAGTGTACTTGTTAAGCACTTACATCAGTGCATAACACAGTGCCTGGCATAATGGGCTTTCAAGTAAATCGTAGGTTTTCTTTTTTTGAACAAAGACTAATTCCTTTTTCTTCAGTAGGACATCCAATAACTCAGTGGTGTCCCAAATTTTCAGATCAAGGAGATTATGGGGCCTCAGAGGAAAGTGATCAGTGATGTATAGTGTGCCTAAGGAGAGTCACCTGGAGAGAAAACATTCTCTTAGGCTTCCACAGAGAGCAAATTGGTCAAGCAACAACTGTGACTCATCCACATGGCTGATGATGACAAAGGATCTACAAACTGCAATACAGGGTTTCAGGATAAATCCTGAGAGCATTTGACTGACCTTGTCGTATACAAAAGTTACATTTCTTGTTACATAGATCTTACTTTATCTTGGTCTTAACCATCCAGCAGAAATGTATAAAAATGAGGTATCAAATAAATCACAGGTTCATAGGGCAAATGTCTTGAATTTTTACATCTGTTCCTTACTTTCCTATTTTACTCTCTCGTCTAGTAGTAGCCTTAAAGGGTAATCATTTATTTATTTTTAATTTTTTTATTCATTTTAATGAGAAAAAAGCAAGGAAACAGTTTCAAAACAGGTTATTAGGATGGTTACAATAATTAATGTATTGCATACTGATGTCTTTGTAGTAGTTATTCAGAGGACAAGATGTAGACATGACATCTTGTCTAAACAATATTAGTACAAAGCTCTCTTCTCATTGACCTCAGAGAAAGTAGCTGTATGTTTATCCAAACTATCTTGTATCTACATATATATTGTTTCACTACAAAATGGTCCTCTATATCCCACTTTTAGTTTTGTTCTGTCAGAGATGGGTGTTCCATTGCTGTTAGAGAAGCTGTATTTGGAGAAGGACTGTAATCATTTAAATAGACCATGTGTAATTCAGGATAGCAACTCCACTGTGCACTGTAGTTGGCTTATAGGAAAAGCTTTTATCTGATCATTCTTAATTTGTTCAGGAAATTATCTAATTGATTCATAAAGAAATCCTGGGAAATCCACCATAGCACATTACAATCTTTAGTTAAATACCTCTCTCATGACTTTATCCTGAATCTGAGACTGTTTCTGTCTTTCCACCCAGAAACATGTCCTAATGTCCCTTTCTCCCTCCTCTCTCATGCAGACTTTACACCTGCATCACCTTCAAAATGTTTGCTGAGCAGACTGTGTCACAGGGTTGGACTTCCATCACAGGACTTGTGGCAAGGGGACAGTCCTGTACGCAGGCAGGTGTCTGAGTCGCTTAACTTCACAAATGACCTTCAGCATTCCTAGAGAGCTGTGCGTTTGCCTTGTCTCTGTCCTCTGTCACTCTTGCCTCCCCTGCTGAGTCACTTGCAAAAGTATTCCAAATTCTTTCATAACCATAAATTCCCATAAAAGTTAAGCAGCAGCGTCTCAGATGGGAGAGGAATAGGATGCTTTGCTTAATACTACTGCACCGCATGTTCAAAGCAACGAGATCCATCTGAAGGGGTGAATGGAGTGACCAGTGCTGGTTTTAAGAAAGATGCAGGATTTTCATTTTCATCTATTTCCATTTTAACTTAATATAAATGTCAAGTGTTTGGCATTATTGATTCTATTTCTTGTGTCTATGTTTAACTTTCAGAGCTAATTTAAGTTCATTCAAATTCTTCTTATGTACCACAGCTCTGCAATGTTATGGTTGAATCAAGTGGCCAGGTCGTGACTTCTGTTTTCGATAAATTCATTTAATTTATTGTTTCCTTCTTTCTTTGATTTCCCTCTCTTCTGGTTTATGTCTAGTTGTCCCCCCAAACGTCTCATGTAAGTCATGGGGTAGAGCAGGGAGGGGCTTGAGGGGCGGGCCAGAGGATCAGGGTGAGGCTTGAGGGGGTGGGGCCAGAGAAGCGCTGACCACTAACCTGGCAGCACGGGCTTCCCTCCAGCCTGTGGTCTCTCGGAGGTCATCCTGGACACCTAAGCACCCTGGTCTCTCCTCCAGATGCTGTAGCCCAGAGCAGCAGTGTCTGCTACTGAGGCCACTTGGGGCAGAGAGGAGATATCTTGGAGAAGAGGGAGGCACTGACCCTCTCTCCTGGACAAATGAGGCTTAGAGGTCTTACTACAGAGTTCAGGCTGCTTTAAACTATGAAACCTCCACTAACTGAGCTAACTAAACCTTTCGTTCCCTCATTTTGAGTGTTGAGTATTTGTCTCAGCAAGGAGAGAATAATAAGACACCCTCTGAACTTGGAACATCCACTAAAACTCTGTCTTTGCCTCCTCGCCATGCTCTGAGAGACAGAGAAGTAGTCCTGTGGCTCTTAGCAGAGCCTTTTGTCCTCTTAGTTTCCCAAATGTAACATTCTTCTAGGCCTCCATTTCTGACCATCTCTTTCCCTCCTTTTCAGTTCAATCTACTCAGGTCTTCTTTCCATTACTTTAATGATTTCCAGGTCCATATATCTAATGCTAATACTGACTCATAGGCAAATATTGTCAATTGCTACAGGTAATTCCCCATTGAAGTGGAACTCTTCTGACAATATTTTTAATGTCCCTCCTCCACATTTCTTTTAGTAATTCCATCATTTTCAGTCTCCTGCAAGTGGTCTTCGGAGTCACAGAGTATGCTTCTATTTTCTCTGTCCTTTACATCTAGGCTTTCCTAGATTAGGCACTTCTTGTGGCAGAAGCACTATGTGAGTCACTGTATACACAAACATAAATGGGAGGATATTTTGGCCACTGTGAAAGGCAGTCCTGTGAGAAAGGCAGGCATGCGATCACATTACTAATAACAACATGGTGGGCTTGCAGATGATTGAACAGAGTGCTTCGGATGGGAGGGAGGAACACCACACCCTACCATGGGCCTGTTCTGAGAGATGAACAGGGTAAGCTGGAAGTCAAAGATCCAATGAGGGGTTACAGAGTACTTAAGACAGTGGGGCAGTGGAACACACAGCCCAGCTGGGAAGTGTGGCTCAGCAGGGACAGGGGAACCAGTCAGGGAGTAGATAACACATTCTCAGTAGATCACAGGGGTGACTTGGGGTCTCAGCATGCAAGGAATGAGCATATTCAGGCGGCAGAGTGACAGTACCAAGCTCACAGTGGATACAGTTCTATGAACACACTTGGGGGTGAGTCATAGGAGGGAATTAAGAGATGAATCCTAACTTGGTTAGGAAGCCCCTGCAAGTCTGTCAGGCACAGAGAGGAGGTGCAGGAGGAAATGAGGCTGAACTGAGGCAGCAGCAGAAGAAGTCAGGCTGGTTACAGGAGAGACTGACAAGGAACAATTGCAGTTCTAATGACTTCAGAAAAGCAGGGAGCTTCACGAGTAACATTTAGGAGATGGAAAGGGGAACTGATGGTGGCTTGGCAAATCATTGCTAAGGGATTATCTGGAAGGGAACTCCAAGGGGGAAGTCTCCACAGTATGGACAGTGTGATTCTGGGTGGCACTGTCCACTAAAGGAGGGGACGGGGCAGGGCTTGGGCAGCAGCTTATCTCATCTGCTGGCTGCCCTGACCCAACCTCAGCCCCTAGGTCTCTAAGTGTATTTCACGTGTGGCTTTGAAATGAACATTTGGTGCAAATGTGTCCAACCCTCAGCCAGAACGCGGCTATCATGTTCTAACTGAGAACACTGCCTTCCCTTCCATTTTCTCCACTTACTGCAACATCCTCTCTGTGCTCATTATGTTTTTCATACTTCCAGCTCCGAGAAGTGTGCTTTAACTTTTACTAATCTCATCTTTATTTTTTCTTAACATTCTGGTTGACGCTACGCAAACTCTGAACCAGGAGCACTGGGTTCAGATCCTGACTCACCACAAGTACCATGTGAGGCAGGTTACTCTATACCCCTGTCCTTCCAAAACACCTTCTGTGCTGAGCTGCTACCTCCTAGGGCCAATGTCAGGATTTGCTGAGTGGTTCATGCAAAATAGCGAATAGTGCAAAGTACATAACAAAAATACATTGTACATATTTTTTTTAAGTCTTTGATGTCTTGAATTTGTTATGTGTGTCGCTGGGTATGGTACATACTGATTTCTCCTGGCAGTGCATGGTAGGAGCTTGAGGAGTGTGCATGGAGCAGCACAGCTAGGACCCAAGATTGTGCTTTTGGGACTCATGCTCTGCTCACTTGACTTCCAGCAGCCGTCCAACATGTGGGACCTCTTGTCACAACACAGCCTGAGCTGACCTTAAGGGTGGGCGTGGGCCTCTGTGTTGGGGAGGGCTCCAATGGTTCCCCAGTGCTGCAAACCCAAGTACAGGAGCATTCAGCTGCATGCAGTGCCTACTATGGTCTTAAATAACTACTTCCATGGACTTGAAGGCTTGTGTTTTTCCTGTGTTGGCCTGGAGAGCACCTATTTATTTTTTAAAAGCAGTATTCCCTGTTGGGGGCTTGCTCTCCAGATTTGTCATAGTAATCAGTCTCCTGCCACTTTTTCTGTACATCATAGAGCTTACCCTCATGATTCCCACTTGGTTTTAATATCAATCTTTGGTGTTTTATTGTAAGTTCATAAGAGTGACCATTATTGACTCTTCAGGATAGTGCCTGAAATTGATGCTCAGTAAATGTTTATTAACTGCAAAAGATAGAGGATGAACAAAGCCAGAGGAGAAGATAATGTTTCCAAAAAACACTCAGTAAACCTTGGAGAGATGTTCTTTTGAAAGATGATATATGCAAATTGTTTTAGGAAAATTATTTGCATGGGGACACTCAGATGGACTTAACTTTTTGTCTCTGTTCAGATCAATTTTTTCCCTGGGTTGCTATTACTCTTCTTTTCTGCTCTTTATGTCCAAAGCAGCCTCCTCTCCCTCCTTGAAAAGGGGATATGGAATGCTCACAGGAAAGCAAACTATTTTATGTACCAAATTCATTATGATTTGAACCTACTGTGTTTCTAAATGAGCCCGTTCTGTGCAGAAGGGGAACTCTTCCTAGAAGTTTTCATCTGCTAATTTAAGCATTGCTGTACCGGTTAGTTTTCCTTGGGGGTTTTTTGGAATGTAAAAGACATTTGTTAATAGACAAAGACATTTTAATTAAAGTTTGAGAAGGATATGTCATAAATTTAAAGTATCTTTCAAGGAGCAAAATATTTTCAGTCTTGGAGTTGAGTGAGTCACTAAGTATGTATGCATCCCCTCTTGTACACTATTATTTTACACTGTTATGTGTATGTATATGTGTGTGTTTATATATATATATATATATAACTTTAATCACACAAGCAAAAGTATGCTGGTAAATATTTAACAACCATTTTCCCACAAAAAGAAGGAGGGCTCACTCTGGACATCACATTTGTTGATTTCTGTGGCATAAATATTTTAACCATCGGCAGTTTTAAGCAACCATTATGATGTCACCAAATGCAGAACTGAGAAAGGGGCTGCCAACCTGCTCTCACAGAGTCTGTGCTCTTGGGCTGCAACCCAACACTGTGCATATACACTGATAGGCAGCGCAGTGCTGAGGGCACTGCGAGTACTAGGTCTTGCCATACAAAATGCCAGTGGGATAGGAAAGCAGTTACATCATGCAAGAACTACTAAACCAGAAATACATGCAAAGTACTATGAATGCATGGAAAAAGACTGCCTATTTGTCTTGTTATCTATCTGTCTGTCTGTCTGTCTGTCTGTCTGTCTGTCTGTCTGTCTGTCTGTCTATCTATCTATCTATCTATCTATCTGATTAATTAGTGAGTGAGTTGTACAAGTCTACCTGAGACATTCAGGGAAGGTTTGATGGGTGCACGGAGCATCATTTGGGTTGAAACTTAAAAGAAAATTGGGAGTTTGCTAGAAGGATGTTTGGGCTGAGAGCACAGAGCATATTCAGAGACCTACAAGTAATTCAGTATTGCTGAAGTATGGCGTGTAAGTTGAGAGAGCCATGAGAGATGAGCTGAAAACATAGGCAAGGGCCAAGATCTTATTTGTGTGATAAGGAGCTTAAACTCTAGGCATCAGGGAACTCTAAAGAGGGTTTTGATAATACATTTCTGTATTAGAGAGGTCTCTCAGTCGTCAAGGTGTAGAATGATTTGTGGGCAGAGTTTGCTGAGAGCCAGGGAGGCTGGTAAGTTGGGCACTGGAATAGGCCAGTGAGAGGGTGAATTAGGGCAGTAGCTGTTCAGGTGGAAAATAGGTCAGCTACAGAGTTACCAGTTAGAATCACTAGAAGCTGGCTATTCCTTCTGGGAAAAGGGAATAACTGCAGAAAAAGGCACTAGGAAGGAATCTAAAGTTTCTGGTTTGGGAACCCAGAGTAGGGAAGACAGAAATAGAGGTTATGAAGGAAAATAATAAGCTTATATTTAGACATATTGGAAGTGATTTAAATGCATGTGATCCAAAATCAGTTGCATAGATGGATTAAGAGATGTATTTTCTGGAGCTGTGTATTGGAGAATCAGAGATTCTTTCGCTGTGCTTACAGGTATAGAAGAAAGAATAACCTGGTAGGGCTGGAGTGAGGGGTTGAGCAGGTGCAGTGGGACCAAGGAGACTGAGCTTCTGCAGCTTACTTCCGCCACACTGGGCTGTTCTCCATGAACGTGGCCATGGCTCCTCCCCGCTGATGAACTGTCTTGCTCTCTTCCTGTCTCTGGGTGTTGTTCTCAGACACTGGGCTCACTCCTCCAAGTGCGAGTAGCAGCCGCTCCACCTAGCTTCTCCCCTTTCCTTTACCCAGCATCTCTGCTGCATTTTCTTTTATAAAACTAAGTGTTGTGTTCAGGGATATTTGTGTGGATTTCCTTGGAGGGGAAGAATTTTTCTTCCCATAACCCTGTAGCCTCCACACACTGGGGAGTGGTAGTTATTTTGGGGAGTGAGAATGACTGTTTAATGAAATTACAGAAAATGTTGACCATCCATGAGTTGCTATGAAACTTCGCTGCATGCCAGCTCCAGATGTACAACTTTCATCATTCCCCCAATTTAGTAAAAAAAAGTAAAAGAGTAAAGAAGACAATCACAGTGACTACCACTATCTGGAGCTTGGAATGTCAGCAGTTTGAAGAATTCATGCAGTACTTTACAAAAAAGTATAAGGGAGTTTTTCACATCCAAGGTTAAATGCTTATGAGATTTATTTTTTATGTGGTCAAATTGAGAACTCCATAGGAGTGTGTGCTTCCTTTTTCATAGGCATATGAGAAAATTTGTTTTTCTCTGCTGGTGAAATTATGACTCAAAGCTTCAAATCTACAATTGGGAATAAACAAAGTATGCTCATCCAATACAAAGGATGCAAAGCACATAACTGCAGGGGATTATCATGTAGTTGATTCATGGGCTGTGTAATCTGTCTTTCATTATACAGGATGTGAATCAGAAAGTGGGTAATCTTTAGCAACAAAAAATTAAATGACATATTTCATTACTTTTATACTAAGTGACAAAATTGTACTTCCTCCTTCAACTTATAGATCTTCACAGTATAAACTATATAGTTAAAGCTAAATCATTGGAACAAAAAAAATTAAAAATAAATGGTGGATTTGTAAAAGCAACACCAGCAACCGAGGGAAACCTCCAGAGGGTAAAGCATGGTGTTGCCCTACCTAGGAGGTCCATCAGTGACCAAGCTTATCAGGAAGAAGGGTTGACTGTGTTGAGCAGAACTTCTCTAATGTGTACGTGGAACTGGCAAGTGCCCACGTCACACAGCACAGAAGATTCCACACTCTGAAATAATGAGCCTGCTGCCTGGTGCTCCACCAGTATGCCTCATTCCGTGTGTGTGTGTGTGTGTGTGTGTGTGTGTGTGTGTGTGTGTGTGTGTGTGTGTGCATGTATAGGTTGTGTTTTTCCATTTTCAATGCACATGGCAATGGGCAGGAGGTGGAGAGAAGGAGAGGAGAGAGGTCATGCTGAAAACACTTCCTCGAGCAAGTGCTTCAGTTCTTCATGAACACATCTTGTGACTTGGGGGTTGCCTAAGTCAGAGGCCCCTGGTGGATGACAGTCACTGAGGACTGAGCAGGGACAGACAAGGACCTGACGAGACCAGCAGCAAGGGAGCAAGCACGGGTTTTGTCTGAGGCTTCTCACTGTTGTGGATTTCAGCAACAATTTCGTGAAGCAATTGTACCCATTTCATTGAAAACTGAGGCTCAGAGAGCCTGACTCAGTTCCAACCATTTTTTATACATGCATTTTCTTTGAGAAAATTAACTTGAACATTTTAGGTGGCAAAGCATGAAGCAAACTTGTATATACATTTTGGCTCTATAATTAACTATACTATATATTTTTAACTATATGTGTTTTAACTAAATGTATATATACTGCAACTATATATACATTTTAACTATATATTTGACTATACATTTAAATATATATAAACAATTTTACAAAAATAACTAAATAAATTATATATACACTTAAACTATAACATATATGCAATTTGGCTACAACTGTATATGCTTTTTAATTATAATTATCTTTGTAATATATATTATATTATGTAATATATTATATTCTGTAATATAAATGATTGTTTTTCTATCACTAAAAATCATGTATTGCTTTAAAAAGAGAAGTTGCTTTTGTTTCTTATGGATAGAAGACTTCAGCATTTTATGGAAACAAAGAATGAAATTTTTGAGGTTTGATTAGTCACATAAAATACATAATGAAAACTCTTGGAACGTCTATTAGACCTTGCTTACACAGTTCAATTTAACCAACAGCTCTGCTGATAAAAAAAAGAAAAAGATGTTACCATGACTCCACTGAACATCAATTGGTAGCCTAATGGCTCTAACATTCTGTATGCCCCTTAATCCCATGGAAAGCAAATATTTGAAGCAAGCATATTTGTGATAGCTTAACCTTTTGTCAAGGGGCTTAGGTGTTTCCGTACTTCCAAAATACCAAAAGATCCAAGCAAGGAGGAGAAGTGTCAGTGATGTAGACACTTTGTTTACCTTCCGCTGAGAACCTGAACTAAATGAGGATATCCTTCTGCCTTGTAGGTGCAGAGCTGAAATGTAATAAATGTGAAAATTTAAATGGCACTGCCTCAAAATCAAAATAACGCACTGGAAAGCAGAAGACTGACCGAGACAGACAACCCTTCCTGCTATGCAAGTTCAAGGCACAAATGTTAGTAACTTATTTCATCAAATTTACCCAAGAGCAAGGAGGTTTCCTGAAATAATTGAAACTCTGAATAATAGAAATTTTGTCTTGGGTCTTTCAGCCAGAGAAAAACATTAAAAATAAACAAGCTAACAAAACCTTGTATTTGTCCCTTACAGATAAAATGATGTTTTATTTCCTTTTTAAAATGGATTTCCTTTAGGCTATGCACATTTGATAATTTGGATAGAAAGACCTAAGGTGAGCATTTATTAAAATGTAAACTATGATTGCCTAAAAGAAAAGAATGCAGAGAAAAATATATTAAAATAAAAGTCCTTAGGGCTGGGAAGATAGCTCAGTAGCAAAAGTGCCTGCCTGGCAAGCATAAGGTCCTGAATTTGATCCCCAGTACTGCAAAAATAAATACATCAATTAATTAATTAATTAAAATAAAAGTGGGTTATAGGAGGCAGAGGTTTGATTTTTATGAAGATGTATGAAAAAGCCACATTGTGGGTCCCCACTACTTTTGGGCAAAATGCTTTCTTTCGTATTTGTCTTACCCATGCATAGACCCGGACAACCACAGAACCTGGTGCCGTATTAAATTCCCTCTCTTCACCTTTTATGTTTAATATGTGCACATTACACTGACTCTTTCTCAGAGATGTCTCTCTGGTCTCAGGCCCAATTACATTCTCCACGCGGGCCATCTTACTACCCAATTCTGGATCACTGCCCACAGCTGCCATGGACGTTCGCCTCCGCCGAGCTCTGGATCTGCAGACGCGTGGTTGTCAGATCTCCCGTCACCAAGCACCACTGTCACGACTCATGTTTCCTCTCTTTGTTGTTTTACGTTAAGTTTAAAATCCCTTTTCAAAAGCTAGGTGTAGTCGTTCACATCTATAATTCTAGTACTTTGGGGGCTGGCTGTGGCAGAAGGATGGCAAGTTGGAGACCACTTTGGGCAACTTAGAGATTTGCGGAGGCCCTGTGACAAAATAAAGCCAAATGTGAAAGGGGACTGGGATGTAGCCCAGTGCAAAAGCTATAGGTTTACTCCCAGCTTAGCAAAAGAAAAAGAAAATCTTTTATCTAGGATCCTTTGTCTTCAGCTCTGTCTCTGTCTCTTGTCTGTCTTTGTCTCTCTCTCTCTCTCTGTCTCACCTAATCTTATTTTTACTACTGTCTGAAATACATCATTCACTTTAGTCAGCCAACTCCCTTATCCTATTAAAAACCTTACCCGATATACCCCTATGACTCTTCTCCAAACCCATACCATTTTTCTTCCTGCAACCACATCCCTTGTTCATTTTCTTTCTTTCTTTTTTCTGTATTTTTAGGGAAGGGTCTGCAGGGTGTTCAGGGTCTCACTACTAGATCAAGCTTGTAGTGATTCTCCTGTTTACAGCCTCCCAAGTGCTGGAATTACAGGTGCACAACACCATGCCCAGTCTCATTTGCCATCTCAGTGCTCCCCAGGGGAGGGGCTGGTATGGCAGGCCTGGGGATCAAACCCTGGTCCCTGCGCCTGCTTGAGAGTGCTTTAATCTGCTAAGCTATTTGGCCAGCCCATGAAATTCATTTTGAACACCTTTTCTTCTTTTCTTTTGGCACAAGGAATTGAGCTCAGGACCTTGAGCTTTCTAGGCAAGCGCTTATGCTGCTGAGATATTTCCCTGGCCCTTCAACTCCATTTCAAATCATCTCCATCCTTCCAGAGCCTTCTCAAATGCTATCTCTTCCATGAAGTGTTCTCTTATCCTTCTAGCCCCATATTTTCCTTCTTTTCTCTAAACTTCCATCCCATCTACAATAAAGATTTCAGAGCACATTACTTAAATGCACTTCTGGTAAAACAGCCTCCCCAGAGGTGCCACTGATGTCTGCCACAGATCTTTTCTTCACTGCACAGGGCACTTGGCATCCTGCCTTCCTGGAAGTGACAACCCTGTCATTCATTTGGTAATGAATGCTTTACCAAATGCCCTGAAAACTTCACCAGAAAAATTACTATATCATGTACACAATAGCCCAATAAATAACCTTCTTTTTAAACAGCAAATCTGGAGCTCCTTCACAGTTGTCAGTATATTCAACAAACTAGGAAAGAACTTGGTTAGTGCTGAAATGGAAATGCAGTTGTGCTTTAGATGTCTTTCTGAGGATTTTACACTGGACCCTTATACAGATCCTCCACATTGCCACTTATTTTGTGTTACAGATGAAGAAGCTAAAGATCAAAAGTTCTGATTCAGGGCTGGTGAGATAGCTCAGCAGACCAGTGCTTGCTTAGGCAAGTGCAGGGGTGGAGTTCGATCGCAAGCACCATGTGCAGGGCCGGCCTGCCCCCATTCACACTGAGCTGGCCACTATGTCTTGGCATGGTGGCTCACACCTGTAATCCCAGTATTGGGGAGACTGAAAACAGGAGGATCACTAGGAGTCCGAGCTGCACAGTGAGACCCTGTACCAAATACATTTTTAAAAACAAGTGTGATTCAAGGTCAGACAGCTGGAACCTTGGCATTTTTAGCTTGGAGTTCTCTGGAGCCAAATTTTACCCTTTCATTTCATCCCATGCCTTCCATAACAACAGTTCAGCTTTGAAATAACAGGGTAAACGTGTAACGTAATTAGCAATTTGAAGAACATTATTAAGCCTGATAGGTCCTAATGATTGTAATTGAAAGAAAGGACATTAGGTCAGGTGATTTTGAGAATTTGTAGCTAGAATACAAGTTGGAACCTGAAGAGTAAGTTTACTCACTGCCCTCCCTTGCTACAGACACTAAGTGACGTTTGTTCTCTAACTGAAATGTACAGTTTTTACTCTCTTATTATGTTTGTTAATGTGTGTCTTGGCAGGTGGTCAAGAGATCTCTATACATTTCCATTAATCAAGTTTGGAGCAATAGGTGGATAAATGTGTCATACTAGGTAACATTGCTAGACCCAAAGCAATAGGAATCTAAGTAAGAGCTAGTAATAGCTGCTCAGGCCGTGTCTATCATCTGGGTATCTGAAATAATAATGTTACATGAATGAAGTGTCTCAGTATCACAGAAAATATTGCATATACTTCTTTTTAGCTACAGTTCATTATTTGTTTCATGCATATCTAAAATAACTTCATTTTAATAGTATATTCACATTTGTGTCCAAATATATCTCCAGTTGCAATTCTTCATTTATCAGCTGTTTAGAGTTTAGGAAGTAATGGTCTGAATGACCCAAATGCATACTTAAAAAGTACACTCAGGTTATACCTGGCCCATAAAATAAGCTGCATTTACTGCTGACAAAGAGTAAGAGACAAAGAGAAAATTCAAGATCTTGTTTCATTTGAAAGAAACAAGATTGTTGCTTTCAAGTTTTCTCTTCTAAGAGAATACATTTTTCCATCTGTTTATTTTGTTCAACAGAAAAGGAACAGGAACTAAAATCTAAGCTCATAATTAGCTTAGAATAATAGTGTCAATACAGATAAATGTATGTCTGATATAAAAGCATTTTGTTTTGCTACTTAATCTTATGCATAATATTTACTGTAGAGAAATTACACTTCATTCACTAATAACACCATAATTTAACCATAACCCCATGGATATTCAGATATCTGAAAACATAAAGAAATTTTAGTTATTATTAGCTGGAAAACCCAACATGTAAAATTCATCTTTTTTAATATATATAAAGAACTGACCTTGATGTTAACCCTTTTATTAGAATATTTCCCAAGCATAGTGCATTTTTAGCTTCTGCATACTGGGATAACTAAAGGACAGAGTAAGAGAATCTTCCTCCAAAAAGATGAAAACAAAATACGTGCAGGTGCATTTTTCAAGTGTGAGTCTCAGCTATGAGTTACAGTATAGCACAGCAGTAAATGTTCCAGTATTTTGACTGTCTATTCCCAAACTTTTCTGATAAACTTGCTGTGCAATAGGGTTCTTACAGATAATCCTGCACTACGCAAGAAGATTCCTTTTCTCTACAGAAGTCAGAAATGGTCTACCTGTTCTGACAATGTTGTCAGAGAGGCACAAGCATGTTAAAGGTGGATTTCTGGAGTTGCTGCTTACCCTCCCTTACATCTTTGTAGCACCTGAACTAATACCTGTGGGTGTGCTATCAAATTCTCTCCATCTATTTTTAGGTCTCCAGTTGCTTTAGGGATGGATTTAATATGTCAAGCAGAATCTTGGGCTGCAGAACATTTGCATGGTTGTATTTTGGTTTCACCACCATCTAAGTAGGACAAAGTTGGTCCCATCTCACGGGGGGCTCTACTCCACGTTTCCTGTGATGCAGAGGTTTAGCTTTGCTTACCTGCTTCCTTGAAGACGCAGTGCTATTGAAGCACCTATTGGAGGCATTTAAATTGGCATTCTTGTTTGGATGGGTTGATTCACTTTTCCATGTCTTAGAGTTTTCTTTAGGGTCTGAAGGGATGGGATTTAAGAAGAGGATTCTAGCTATGAATCCATAGAGGACAGTGGCCAGGATCATTGGCACGACATAAAAAACACTAAAGTCCATTAAGTAGATAGGTGAGTAGTAATTCCTGGAGATTTTGTAGCCACAAGATAGCACAGTAGCATCCTTGTAGGTGCTGATGTTGAGATCCAACAGGAAGAACCAGAGCATACAATAGATGGAGGTGAAAGCCCACACAGAAATGATGATCTTTTTGGCTCTGGAAAATGTGCAGAGAAACTGGGCTTTGATGGGGTGGCAGATTGCTATGTACCTTTCAATGGTAAAGGCTGTTATTGAACAAGAGGATGCATTAATCCCCAAGTACTGAAGGTAAGTAATGCAGAGGCAGCCAATGTAGCCATAGACCCAGGAGCCATAGATGCTGTCTGTTATGTTGGGGAGGCCTGCAGCCACCAGGACCATGAGGTCAGCCACGGCCAGACTCACCAGGTAGCAGTTTGTGGGGGTCCTCATGTGCTTGGTTCTCAGGACCACCATGACTACCATGATGTTGCCCACGATGCCCAGGCCGCAGATAACGAGAACGAGTAATATGGTGACCACTTGGTATTCGAGGGTCACCACTGCCCGTGGCTGCAGCTGGGTTTGGTTCAGTTCACTGGCTGTCTCGTTTTCCATTGTTAGTGGCTTGAAGTTTCTCTGAAGCAGCAGCTGCTCAAAACATCTTCTCTTCAGTGCCCACTTTTATCACAGTGCGTCTGGTCTCTGTGAAAGATTATGCACATATACACTCAGCATCACCAATCCTGACCGAGTCACAGCCACAGACCACCCTCAGCCCCTCTCTACTCTCTTGTGATTTCTTTCCTGGTATCGTAAAGCTTCTGTATGGACTTCTGAAAACTACTTTTATTGCAGCTCTAGTGTAGGATGCAGTAACTACTGACCAGCCCACAGCGAGTCGGACCAGCTCCTCTCAATTGAGAAAAATGCTTGAAAGAAACAGAAAAAGCTCCTTGTTTTGAAACTGTGCCCACCTGAAGGAAACTAAATAATGCATGCTAGTTGAAAAAAATACCAAGAACCCTTTCAGATGCTCTAGAAAAGTACAATAAAAAGGAAAAAGTAGGGGTGGGTGTGAGCCAAGAGCCTCAGTGGTCACATTCGCAGGAATTTAGCTGTTGCTTCCTTCACTCTCAGGCAGTGAGGTCTCTTTGGTGTAAAATACCAATCTCTTTAGCCTACCTTTCCCATCCTCTCTGCCCGCTCCACAATAAAAAACAGTTTGCTGTCTTACCTTATCTAATGTTGAGCTGCGTGCTTTTCTGAGTAGATCAAGTGGTAAGAGGTCCAAGTTTCCAGTGCTGCAGAAAATTCCAGATACTCCAGCAGGGAGGCCACTTAGCAGCGTTCAGTCTTTAGAACTGCAGTTCCTCTGAGCCTCACAGCCCTTTTCAACTCTGACAGACTAGAGAGCTGCAGCAGGAGCAGCAGCAGCAGAAGCAGCAGCAGCAACAGCGAGGAGGCTGCGGAATCACAGACCGGCCCGAAATGCGAAATGCGAGCACGCACGGGAGCTCCCTCGCCCTCGCCCGAATCCCCATTCACACACTCACTCTCCTCTTGAGTGCCTCGCAGTCAGCCCTGACTGATTCACAGTCTCCTCCGACCGAAGGATTCACTTTTAATGGGCTGCTGATAGTCTCAGTGTGGAAGGCTGAAACCACCACAAGCCAGGGGTCTGGAAGCAGCTGGTCTTGCGGTCGCTGCCAGTTGAAGTTTGGCAGGAACTCCAAGACCTGGGCTGCCCTGGAACATATTTCCACTCTTTGCCTGACAGGATTTTGGGGACAGCAAAACCTGCCCAGCCCAGCCCAGCCCTTGAAATATCTGTCTGTGCTGAAATCAACCTCCCTCAGTACTATGGAAACACTGAGAATGTTCCTCCAGTTAGCCAGTAAAATCGGCTCCCTCCTCTCATGCTGCATGAATGGAAAGTGAGTTAAAATTGATTTTAAGCCATTTCAATTGCAATCTTCCTAGGCTTGTAAAGTGATTATTTATAAAAAACTGATCTGAGCTAAGAACCCTGACTGAAACTTACACATGACCTGTGAAGTTTGTTTTTCCACTGTGGTTGTCTAACTACTCTGAGTGTCTTTTCTCTTTTTATCCATCCTGTGAATGACCAATCCTGTGTGTTGCTCACCCAGCGATGGTTTGTCTCAAATTTTTTCCAGGTGGAAAAGTCATCTAGCAGAATTCTAGTTTCATGCCACTCTGATACTACCCATCTAAAATAAAATTTTATAGCACCTTGTATGAAACAGTCTTCAATTTGATTTTTTTATTCTCTAAAGTAGCCCATGGGCAAATCTATACTTTTTTATGAAGCTCAGAAAATGTCTCTGTTATTTGGAAAACAACTGAATAGAACAGCTGTTAATTTTTGTGCACTTTTATCTTATGAACTGAAGCTATGGAAAGCAGCCCTTAGCTGCATTTTGTATACAGTGAACTGAGTCTTATTTTAACAAGTTCAGCTGCCCTTCCTTCTAAGCAGACAGGACCACAGGGACACCAAAGCATTCCCACTATCAGATAACAAAACATGAAGGTGAGGTTCTGAATCATACTGACTGCTTTCTCCCTCTGAATCCCTGAGGAACACTTGCGTACCCATTTCTTCTTCCAAACCACCCATGCTGACCCATCCATGTTCAAACTTCAGATGTGCATTGTTAGGCTTGCATATGATTTAAAATCATTAGAATTTCTTTAACCCAAGTGCTTGGAAAGACAATGGAGGAGACCAGCAGAGGTCAATTTTTTTCTCCTGACCAGAACGTTTGTCTGAAGTTCTGTTTGCTCCTCTAGTTGGTTTAGCAGACAGAATAGCAGAGAGCCCTTTACTTTTTTTCTGGTCCAGGAGATAGGGATTACTCTGAATAGTTCGTTTCTATTGAGAATGAAAAACACTTTCTAAGATGAGGGTGTTGCATCCTAATTCACTAGACTATTTCAACTTCACATACCTCTTAAGAACACCCACTTCATAAAGCATACCCCTTCCTGGGCACTAATGAAGCCTCGAGTAGTATGGCATCTCCATACTACTATACTATTTATCTTTACTATAACGAATATGAAAAGAATTAACCTCTACACTGGTACACACTCTACAAGGGTAAACCTCTACAGTGGTAAAATTTACCTCTGCTCCAAATTTGATTGACATCCGTTAGCATTTCTTGTCAATATTATCTGTCTCTACTATTTTAATGGGCAACTGTGAAGCTCCTACTAGATGTCAGGCAATCAGTACACAAAATTTTGTTTTCCCCTCCAGTACATCATGGTGTAGTAGGAGAAGTAGACATAGTCACAAGATAAAATATGCTCTGAAAAAAAATCATGCATTCGGAAGTTTTAATCATGAAGGGAAGACAATTGAGGGAGGCATGGGCAGTGAGCTTAGGGACCAGGGAAGGCTCCTAAAGCAAAATAGCATCTTAGAGCTGGGGAGATAGCTCAGTGGTCTAAGCATCTGCCTGGCAAATGCAAGGACCTCAGTTCAATCCCTGCTACCCCATATTATACTGTCCTTGAAACCTACCCTGAAACAGGACACAGTGGTAAATGCTTGTAATCCCAGCATTGGGGAGGTTGAGACAGAAGGATCACTAGGAGTCCAAGCTACATAGCAAGACCCTGTGCCAAATAAATAAAAAATTAAAATAACAACTGAGAACAGTCTTGAAAATGCCTCACTCTCTTTTGATAGGCAGGGAAAGTGAAAACATTCTGATTAGAGGTGATGAAATATATAAAGGCTGAGCTGTAGAAAAAAGGCATGGATTTGGGGGTTAGGAGTTGATTTTATGAGCCTGGTTTGGTCATGATGACTGTGAACTGTGATGAAAATGCTATCGGCACCCAGCAAGGGGCTCTCCCCTGTGCTGCGACTTGCTCTATTCTTGGTTTCTCTGAAACCTTCCTCGTAGCCTGTTGTTCTGTCCACTGTGGGAAAGCACACTTTTAAAAATTGATTAATTAACTAATTAATTAACTAATTAATTTGATACAGGGTCTCACTACGCAGTTCAGACTCATAGCAATCTTCTTATTTTAGCCTTCCCAGTGCTGGGATTACAGGTGTGCACCACCATGCCCAATTTCGGGGCCAGCACAACACGCTCAGGGTTCCGGAGCCAGTACTGCATGCAATGCTGGCGTCAAACTGGGGTCCTTGAATCTTCCAGGCAGGTACTTAGACTGCTGAGCTATCTCCCCAGCCAAGAAAGCACACTTCTGTCTTTACCTTCCCTGATTTGTCTAATCTGTGGTCCTGCGTGACCTCAAGCAACTTAAGGCTCTATATGAAGGTATATTTTCTAAGTAGCTATAATTTTTTTAAAAGTGTGTTTTTCTTTTTTGCTTATAAACCTCAGTTAATATTTAATGTATGTTCCTTATGCACAAAGTACATGAAAAAGATAATTAGGATAGTTCTTATATGTGGATTCAGGTTTTATTTCTCACAGCAATATCCTGAGCTCTAACCAACTTTGTTCTACTTATATTTTGAGTACTTTTGCCTAGAGATAAATGCCACCTTTGAAAATAGTTCTGAGCATTTACTTTGAAAAGAGAGTGGTAAGTCACTGCTAAAACATGTGGACGGCAAACTCAACACATAACACACAATTTTCCAATCCGCCCCCCAGCGCTATTCTCCAGCCCCTGTGCCTTCCGCCTCAGCTTCTTACCCATGTGCTGCTCACCTGGCACTGAGGCGGAACATCAGATTTCACTGGCTCCCTTGTGGAAATGTCGCTGAACTCCCAGCTGGGACTTTCTTTTTTCTGGTCTGGCTTCACGCTTGCCCCTTGAGCTTGCAGGAAGACTTAGAACTTCTGCTTGCGCCTCTTTGTACTCCAAAGGCTTACTGATGGCTCGTGGTTCTCCCTGTCTCGGTAACTTCCTGAGACACACTGGCTGCCACGGTCTCATTCCAACTGGGTCGCCCTGTACCTGCCCAAGAGCAGCTCCAAGGAGCCTCCTCCTTCCCCCTGAAAGTGGCTTCAGCTAAGTAGGGAGTAAGTATCTCTCTGACAGCTGCCGTAAAGCCATTACTAGGTAATGGCTTATTTATGCCATCAGCATTTTCCACACTGCAGCACACATCTGCCTTACTAAACCCCCATTCCTACCTGTACCCCGAGTTTGTGTGCCTGCAGACGTAGGCTGGAGCCAGGACCTATATGTTAATTATGAGCTTCATAGTGCTCTTGGTTACTGCTGCTTAGTACTGCTGAGTAATGGGTCATCTGCAGCAAGATCTAGCTCAGTGGTTCTGCTGGGGGAATGAGGACCAATGATAAATCCGAATCACTTTAGAGAAAGTTTCAAAAGCATCTAGACCATCTTTGTCCTCTTAGGTATGTTGGGTGTGGGTGTGTTTCCCAAGGCCAGGACCCCAAAAAGAGGTGGGAACTTCAGAAAAGCAACTAACGTGATCTCTGAGTCGTGCTTTACTCCCTGTCATGCCTAGCTGGGCTTAGCAAGTGAGGGACTGCCAGAAGGGAAAACACTGATGCTCGCTACAGTCAAGTGACACTGGGACTAAGGAGAGTTCCTGATAATTTAGATTCGAAACTTTAGAACATCTTCCTCAGGCAATGGCTTGCAAGACCCAGGCCTAGATGAGCAGAGCGAAACATCCAAGGGCCTCCAAAAACCTCAGTAGTCACGACAATCAATGTTTTGATGCAATACATTTTTAAACACTAAATCAAGATATGTATGATGAATAAAACATCAGCATTTTAAATAAAAATAAAACCAATGTTATGAATTTGCTTAGCTGCAAGAGTGAAGTACTGGTGCTTTACTTAAAAGTTTGTTATTTTGATTATAATATACAACTTTTCATTCAAATTTTACTTTTAAAAATATTGTATTAAAAACACTACCTTCATTACTGAGGATTTTTTTGGAACCATCTTTTCTGTGGTCAGTTACTTTAATGTGTTTTGAGCTTTCTTATCCTTGGCTGAATTTCAGAATCATCTGGAATTTTTAAAACTGTAGATACCTGGAGCTGTCTGTTCTTATTTAATTAGTTAGGAAGGGAAGCCCCAGCTTGGCTCTCTACAATGATGGCTGAGAATTGCTGAACTGTGACCACAAAATTTGTTGTCTAGAGTTGAGAAATGGATGGTATGTTATCCAGGCATCTGTGAGAGGGTCACAGAGGTGATATAAAGTGGGTCCATGTAACTCAACAAGGTTCAGAAAGGTGACAGCATCCGTAAGCGGTGGAAGCAGAAAACATTGGTACAAGACTGTTTTCTGAAACTGTATAAAACTATAGAGGTTTGAGGCACATGAAGTGTGGGACAATGCATCAAATTATGATTCAGACTCTAAAACCATGGTAAATTTTAGTTCCTGGAACTGAAATGCAAGGCTGGGGTTCTGGAGACAGAAAACATCAACATACAAGTTAACAGTAAGTCACTTGGCTGTTACATGAAGGATTCTTTCGTTTCCTCCTTCAGGTACAGGCTCTACCACAGACCCTGCAGTAGAAGGTCTCTGGCAGACTCTATAGGAAAAATGTCAAAATACATTTTTGCTGAAATTTAGATGTTAGCCAGAGAAAATTGGAGAGCATTAGATCAATAAATAAAAATACTTTATGTAATGGGATTATGAAGTCGTGGTTTTTGCTTATTGGAAAAGACATGAAGTCTCATTTATTCTGACAGGTGAACAATTCTGGGTGACAATATTACCTAATTTGTTCAAAATCTGCTTTTATTTCCCTACCATATATATTTTATATTGCCTAATGTTCATATATGAAGAAAATAGGATTTTGAATTTAAAAACAAACTGCAGGACTGGAAATAGCATAATGGTGGAGTGCTTGCCTCATGTGTGCAAAGCCCTGAGTTCAGTTTCCAGCAGCACCACTGCAACAAGCAACTACAGTAGAAGTCATCTATGGAAATGCACAGATGCAAACACACAATCTCTTTCTCTCTGAAGTTGGTACCATTCGCTGGTAAGATGAACACCGTGTTTAGGAAGGATCAACACCATTCACAAAAATTTCCCTGAAGAGCCACTTGATCTGACCTACCCAAAAGACAAAAAAAGAATCTAATTTCTGAGCTTACATTTACTTACTGTAAAATCTTATTGTGCATTTTGTGAAGTACTATTTAAACTTGTTTTCAAAAATTCGTATAATTTTTAAAAGTTACTTTGGTGAAGCTGTTGTAAAATTTTATTTTTTATCTTTTTTGGCAGAGGTGGGGATTCAACTCAGGTCATTGCCCTTGCCAGACAAGTGCTTATTCTACTGAGCTATCTCCCCAACCCCAAATTTTATTTCTTAACTGATCATGTTTCATCTTTTCCTCTAGCTTCAAGGGATATCAACCCAAATTAATATTTTTATGTAAACTACTGTACAAATGCCAGAAAAATGTCCCTCCTCCGTCTAAATCATTATAGTGCTTGACCTGTGGCTGTTCTTTCATTCTCACATGTTTATATATCTGTATGTTATTTGCTTATTTCTGTACATCTTTAAAATAAACAGCTTTGTTGAGGTGCAAGTTAGAGGGAACAAAAATGCCTTCTGAGGGTAGTTGTATGAGCTTTAAGAAGTATATAAATCTTTGTAGCCTTTTCACAGCTACAAAAGATTTGTGTCAGCCTAAAATATCTCATGTCTTTTTTCCAGCTTGTTGTCTACCCTTGAATAATTCTGTTCAGCCTTCTATTTCTTAATAATATTTGGTTTTGAAGAGTTTTATGTATGTATAATTATAAGTATATATTCCTATAAGAATACATATATGTATGTGTGTGTGTGTGTGTGTGTATATATATATATATATATATATATATATATATATATTATTCCCATTATTTATAGTGTATAGAAATAGCTTCCCATTGTTTATAGTGTATAGAAATAAAATTCTATTGTAGTTTTGTATGTTGACTTTATATCTTAGAGTACACTAAATTCACTGTTTTTCTAGTACTTTTGCTTTTCTTTCTTTCTTTTTTTGGGGGGAGGTATGGCTTTTTTGGGATAGGATTTTGTTGTGCGGTTCAAACTGGCCTTGAACTCAGTATGCAGTGATCTTCCTGTCCCAGATTCATGAGTGCTGGGATTATGGGTCGGTACCAATTCCCTGAAGTGTTTCTAGTACTCTTTGGAGATTCATAAAATAATTTATAGTTGGTAATGGTGTCTGTAATAATGGATTGATTGACTGATTCACCTTATTGCACCAGTCAGAACTCTTGAATAGTATTTAATGGTAATGGTAAGAGTTTTCTCTTTTCTTGGACCCAATATTAAGAAAAAACAATTTGTTATAACGTTAACCACAGATTTTATTATGAAGCCCCTTTGAAAGCTAAGAATATTCTTCATTCTTTTTTGTTGTTGCTGAGTGATTTTGGTCATAGCTGAGTAAATTCTGTCAATTCCTATTTCTGCATCTATGGATATATGTGTATGGCTTTTCTTTTATTTAAATTCAGTAAATTGTATTGATTGAATTTAAAGTGAATTCTTGGCTATATTCCCTAGATTTGCTGATTTTCTTTTCAGTGCTGGAGATCAAATACAGGGCTTCACACATTTTAGACAAGTGCAGTCCTTATTGATATTTTGTTAAGAATTTTTGTATCTACGTTCATCCATTTTTCCCTCTTCTAATATCTTTGTGTTTTATAATAAGGCATGATCAAATAGTTGGCAAGTCTTCTTTATTCCTTTAGATTTTGAACTATTTCCATTGCATTAGTGTCTTCCTTATGTCTCTACAGAATTGACCAGTCAATCCATCTCCGCGTGGAGTTTTCTTTTTTTTGAAGGTACAAGTGTAATTCATTTATTTGATTCTGAGTTATTCATACCCTCTTTTGTCATGAGTAGTTTTGAGTATTTATGCCTTTCAACAAACTTATTTTCTTTAGATAAGACTATCTTTCATTTGTCTAAACCTGTTATGTGACCTACCTACTATTTCTAAAAATAGCTTTTATTGGTACATTTTATAGATACATAATGATGACATTCATCATAGAGAATTAGTATCTGCACATGATATATATTGCTATTCTTACCTAATATCCTTACAATATGTTTAGGGGTTATTTTTCATTTTTCTATTACCAAGAAATTAAACTTATCCTTTTCTCTTAATAAATGTAGAAAAAGGTTTATTTTGTCAAAGGGTATAAATAACAGCTTTCTGTTTCATCATTCTATTTTCTGTTATTTTTCCACCACAAATGAATTCATTATCATCTTCATTTCTCTCCTCCATACTTTACCTTCAATTTGTTTCTTATGGTGGGCTTAGCACTGCTGTTAGAACTCTCACTTTTAAATTGAGGCATTCAAAACTATAAATTTTCTTCTCAAAATTTCTTTAAATTTCATTAATGTGTTCTTAGTTTTATTGAGTTCACTTTTTTAAGACTCTAGAAGTCTTATGAAAATTACTGTGTAATTTACATGTATTTGTAGATTTTCTAGATAGGTGTTCATACTGATTTAGTATTTAATTTCATTGTGGGCAGCAAGCACATTTAATAAGATTTCAACTCTTCTTAATTTATGGAGATTTAGTTTATGTTTTATCGTGTGGTTTACCTTAATAAGGTTCCCGTATGCTCTGCTTTGGTTGGGTGGAGTGTTCTATAAATCAATTACCTGAAGATAGTTGATATTACTAAGTATTCTGTATTCCTATTGATTTTTCTGTCCACTCGTTCTATCAGTTATGAAGGCACAGTATGGAAGTACACAAAGGTAACTGTGGATTTTCTGATATTTAAAATTTTTTGATATTTTACGAGTCACGTAGTTTGAAGCTCTTTACTCTACATCTATATGGTGACATAGCAGTATGGTTTCTATAAAGATCTGTCTTAGTCACCAAAAAGCTCACTGGATACAGTAAGAGACATTTTATGGCGTAGGTATCACTTTAAATGTGTTCACTTGTTTTAGCAAGTTTAATGAAACCAGTTTTGCTTTCCACTGTGTTTATAGTGTGATGAATATGTTGTGTTTTCGTTATGCAGCAGGTGCGAGAGTGGGTGCCTGATGTGTACGTGTCAGCTACTCATCACAGCTATTCTATGAACTACAATATCAGAAACATTAGGATTAAGTGTCAATGCAGAATAAATTTTCAGCTTTTGAAATCTTTGCAGTAATTTTCTGTAAAACAAGATGTTTCTGAACTATTCTACTATAGTTTCCTCTTAAGCCTTTCTGTCTGCGAAAGCCTTTTGAAAGAGAATGGCAGGAGAGAAGTGTGATAGACACAGTAGGAGACAACTTTACTAAGTGGTTTCTCACCCGCAGTGCAGAGGTGCGCCGGGTTGGCCATTCGCGCTTGTTAGGCGCTGACTTATTCAGTGCCAGTTGTTTGATAGGTTCTGTGCCAGACACTGTAGGTAGAAATGTGAATATAAGGATGCAGAGGAGTCGCTGGCCTGGCATGGGAGACTGACATAAGTGCCAAATGTACGGTAATGCAGTGGATCAGCTGCTGCACTTGGGTAATGCAGACCTCTTTATACAGGGCTAGAAGTAGCTATTTCTGTGTAAACGGTTCAACAGGACTCATACTTAGAATAAAAAAAAAAAGTGTTCAGTTAGACAAATTGCTCTTGAATAACCAGAGAATGCATGAAGTAGATTGCATGCATAAAAACTGCTCAGAAGACAGGAGTAGGCACCTACATTTTTCTGAGGACATCCCCCGGTCAGCATTATTCTACTCCTGGGCAGCATTCAATTCCTCCTTGAGCTGAGGGCCCTTTAGAAGAACAAGTACTAACCTTGTGGCTTCTGCTGGTCTTTAACTCCAAGTCAATTACTCTCTGTGGCTTTGAAGAGTTATTTAATCTTTCTGTACCTCAACTTCTTCATATGCAAAGTAGGAATACTAGTAGTAGTTTATCTCTTATGGTTGAGTAGAGCTAAAGCAAAAGACACTTTCTATTCTAATTCTGCTGACTTTTAAAGTATGGTCCTGTGAAATTTTGTCGGGTAGTAGTTTATTGGTTTCTAAAATTGACAGAAAAATTTCTAACACCTCCAGGAAAGTTAGATCTCATTTGTATTGCTGAAGCTGACAGATAAAAGATTCAAGTCTAAATAGTAAACAGAACGCATGGTGCAGCCCTTGAGCACCTCCTTGAAGTAAATCAGACAGGCTAGCATAGCCATTCTTGTAGACCTTTCTGATTGAAATGTGATAGTTCCTCTGCCCATTCTTAAGCAAAGCAATTGGTTTTTAGCCAACTTCTTCAAAAATGAACATATGAAAAGAATGATGAGAGCTCATGTTTTAGGATTTACATTTCTTTAGATATGTTCTGGTCTTTATTGTTGTTTTGAGCATGGTCTACTTGAAAGAAAAAAAGTGAATTCTAAGAACAGGAAAATCTATAAAGAGAGAGAGTGGCCTAGCGCTACTTAGACTTAGGGGAGGGACTGAGAGATGTCATCTCATAAGCAGAGTGCTTTGAATGGAATGGCAAAATGACCTATGGCTGATCATGGCTGTGGCTGTGCAGATCTGTCAGTGAATTGGGATCCATTATTTCTTACATTTTAAGGTTGTAAATTCTGTGGTATCCAGATTTTTGGTTTAATAAAATTGTTTAAAAAATAATTGAAAAGGTGACTTGATAAGCATTTTTATAGATGTTCCTCATTCAAAAACTGAGTTATGGTCCTGTGAATAGGTCATTAAGTGACTTTGTTTTTAAATGAGAAATTTTATCTACTATGTACAGTACAATATGCAGAACAAAGAAATGGCTCAAGGAAACTCCGACTTGATGGCTTTGCTTTTATTTATACAACTCTTACATATGAGACTGTTATGTATAACAGAACATAATTACAGTACTATATTTTATAATACAATCAAAAAATATATTATTGTGTAAATAAGGTAAAAACACCTTGAGACACTATAAACAAGATGCAAAAAACTATACCAAAACAAAACAAAAAAATTGTCTGAGCAGCAGTATACCTTGGCTGTAAGTTTGAATATTTGTTTGAACAGGTAGGAAAAAGGAATGCCTCTATTTTCAAACTAGAAGTTAAAACCCCATGTTCAGTTGTGAAATCAATTTAAAGCTTCATTTGAAAAGCTTTTATAGATTGCAGATAATACACTTATTTCATAAATCTTTAATGT
Source organism: Ctenomys sociabilis (assembly GCA_004027165.1). NCBI lineage: Eukaryota > Metazoa > Chordata > Mammalia > Rodentia > Ctenomyidae > Ctenomys > Ctenomys sociabilis. The sequence continues at coordinate 84,966 of PVKA01005471.1, forward strand.
TACCTATGAACATAAGTAACAACTAAGTTAATGCTGATTTACACAGCACTGCTCTATGAACATGATGTGTGCTGTAAAACTCTTCAAAGATCTTACCAACCCAAAATTTCAAATGAGAAAATTAAGTTATTCAAAGCTTCCCCAAGGACAAACAGTAAAGTTCAGATCCAGGGAGCAAACCTGGAAATCTGGCTCTAGAACTATGACTATGTGGTTTTAATGTAAAATGCCTATCTTACAATGGGTCTGGTTGAAGAGCTTGAAACCACTGTAAAGGGGAGAAGACACGGCCCTCTGCACCACCGCCAACAGCCTCAGACGAGTGCATTCATTACTTTTTCCACCTTCAGAGGCCTTGGCAAGCCCAGCTCCTGTCAGCGTACAGGTTGTGCTGAGTTTTAGCTAAATGATTTGATTGATGTAAGACTGAAACAGGAATATATGCAGAAGGATAAAATACTGAAGTCTTCAAAGGCACGGTTTTCAAGAGAGAAAATGGTGAGCTGCTGGGATGCAATGACTATTAAAAAACTTTCAGATCATTCACAGAACATTTTCTTTAGCTCAGGGGCATAGCTCCTGCCTGGCAAGTGTAAGGTCCTGAGTTCAATTCCTGGCTTACAGAAAATTTTCTGACAATAAACATTATTCTGGCTCCCCAGATTCCAAGTATTACAGTGACCAAAGGTAAATAAGACAAGATCCTTTGTCTGTGACCAATTTATAATTCAATGGGAAAGGAAAGCAAAAACAAAATGTGAGTTACAATTAAACCTCATAAACTAAGTGACTGAAATGTAAGTGATGTAGTGAGCTCCACGTTTGCATAGAGTGACCTTTGATGTGGCCTTAGGGTCAGAAAAGCTTATGGAAGAGATAAACCTTGACCTAATCCTGGGAGAAGAAAAGAGAGAAAGAAGGTGTGCAATACAGTAAAGGGCAGGAAGGAGGAACATGTTTATGGAGCTAGAATTTGTCCCAATCTACTTAGTCACTACCATACTTCTTAATAATATCCATGGGAATAAGCACTTTGTATTTTTCTACAACATCCCAGTAGCTGAAGAAACACTGAATGCTGCCAAAAGAGATGCTTCTCTTACACCCTTGAGTATGTGTAATTGAATGCTATTGCTGCTTGAAAAAGAAAATGCCTTCAATATTATGGCCATTCTCAATAAATTCTGGTTGGATTGGCTCACCTGAGGGGTGAGTGGACTTCTGAGGTTGAAGTACTTGCTCTTGATTGATTCAGTGCCTGTCAAGAGAGATTCTACAGGCAGCGACTGTAAACTTGCTCCTCTTGTCTCAATTAGATTATGTCAAGTGTCTGCTGCCTTCCTGGGGCCTGATGACCAGGAGACTATCTCCTCCTAGACACATGCTTTTATCAGTGTGTTTCAGCAAACAACATTAACTTGCAGCAACCACATTTTAATTATGTGCAATGGTGCAGAGTCTTGAAATAAAAAACTTCGTTCTATTCTTGGGAGACAGAGGTGATGGGGGTTGTGGCAAAAGTAATGGAATCAAAGCCTTGAGGGTCCCATAGAAAACTGGACTCTGGGAATTTTCTGTTACTCAGTTTCCTCATCTATAAAGTAGGGATGCTAAAATGATTAATATGTTCTGAGTTTATTCATTTTTATTTGTTTTTTTGTTTTTTGTACTTAGTACAGGGTCTATAGGGTCTCACTATACAGATTGGACTCATAATGATCCTCTTATTTTCAGCTGCCCAAGCATTGGAATTACAGGTACATGCCACCACCTCTAGTCTCAGTCAACATCTTAACATGCCCCAGGTGTGGGTCTGGTACGACACGCCATGGACTGAACACCTGTCCCTGCATCTGGGTAAGCAGGTGCTTTAATCCACTGAGCTATCTGGCCAGCTCTTATGTTCTGAATTGAAATGCTTGATATTAAGATCATCTTAGGCTATTTGTGAAAATCAGAGGGAAATATATTTAAGATTCAGGTAGCTCAGAGTTATCCTATAGGATTTTTCTTGCCACATTATCTTGAGAAAACCAACATGGAAATTTGTTTCTTTTCCAATGGACGAAGTTATATGCAGAACCTAAGCTGTCGAGTTGCACCTGCTTGTGTTTTCCAACAGTCTGTAAAACTGTACTGCATTCTCAAGGTTGCTCTATTTGACTTTCATTGTAATATTTTACTTCCACTGTGGAAGAGTTCTCAAGCTCTGATGTGTAAAAGCGTATTGCCACTAGCTAATCTAGCATCTAGAGCCCCATAAAGAAACAGAGAAGATACACGAGATGTCAAAGACCAAGCTCTTGGGGCCCTTCAAACTTATATACACATGCAGCTAAGTCCCCTGCTTCTTCTATAATCATATGTACCTCCTTGCTTCCTCTTTTTATGGATTGCATATTAATTCCAGAGGAAACCGGAACACCTAGGGGCATAATTATGTATTTTTTCTGGTCCTGTCTTCTTCAACTTGCATTTTCTATTGGTTCCTGTTTAACTGTAACTAAGCAAATGCTGAGTCGTGTTTCTGTGTTGTTGCTATAACGATTCCTGAGAGATAAAACCAGACATGAAGTGTTCAGGCAAAATTTTGATCAAACTAATGTTTAAATTAAAGATGGATTTTAATTTATTTATTAAACTATTTGAAATCTGATCATCTGGGAAGCTGAAGCACTGCTTTCCAAATTACCTGTTCCTTTCCTGCTCGGATTCTGTTTTATTCATGCAGGTGCTGTCGGCAAGGGCCACTCACTTGCGTTTTCCCATCTGCAGACAAGAATCTCTTCATGAAAGCAAAGACACTGACCGATCAGCCAAAGGGTCTGCTCGGTTCTGGAAAACCAGCTATAAGTATCTGTTCTTTAATGGAGGTGTCAGAATTGCAAAGACTTCTGTGCACATTTCCTCTTCTACTCCTTGAATACTGGCCCAATTATTTTTTAGCTACAGCAGTTATCCTTTGGAAACTTGGCTTTGATTTTAATTCAGTTTTGCACAGAAAGTCCTCACGTCTTTCCTGCTATCCTGTATCCATATTTCCATCAACACATTTTGACAAAACAAGCTCACCCATTGGTGGTGAGTCAGAAATTCTTGCAGCAAATAACAAATAAGAGCATGCAGTAGACAGGAGGTAGGCAGGGTGGAAGGCTCGCATGGACAGCGCAGAGGGCAGAACACGCTCAGAAGACAGCAAATGTAGAGCAGCCTCCTAAGCCCCTTGCTTAGTATCACACACACACACACACACACACACACACACACACACACACACACACAAATTTCTGCATTGATCCAGAAAATAAGTCTGTGTTGCTTTGCAGGAGTTACCACCTGTTGTAACTATTCAGTTCTGTCATCATAGCATAAAGGCCACCATAGACAATATGTACATGAATAAACTCAGCTCTGTCCCAATAAAACTTTATTTATAAATAATGAAATTTGAATCTTCTATGATTTTCATATATCACATTATTCATCTTTTTCTGATTTTATTCCCTTGCCCAAAAGTGTCAAAACTTAGCTCACGGATCACTAAAATAACCAGACATGCCCAGGAGGCTGCTGGCTGCAGACCTCTCAAGTCGAATGTTCGAAAGGTAGAACTGGAGTCAGATTATTTCTCCTTGAATCCTAGCCTTTTCTGCTCTGTTTGTTTTACCTTGAACACTTAATTCCTCTATGCCTGTTTTTTGATGTGCACAATTAAATTGGTAGTAATCTATACTCATGGAGATTTTCGGAGGGTTTAGTAAAGGATATACATGTATACATTCTAATGTATTACTGTACATGTTCAATTAGAATCATTCTTAGCATAGTGTGCTCACTACTAGGAATCATTATGAGCCACAGAAGCCCTCACTGTGCTGTGAGAGACGTTTGGTCACTGAGAATCTAGCTGAAGCAGCAAGTTTGGTAGACAAACCCTGGTCTCCAGCGCCCGAGGCTTGCTTTGGCACCCCTGCCCCTGACACCTGCTTCTGGCCACTGTCTCTGGCCCACTTACGATGAATGATTCCCTATGGGAACAACTGTTTGGGTTCTGTGTCTCGGCACCTTCTGTCCCACAAAATTAGTCATTTTTATTTGCCTTCCACTGCAGTTTCTAAGTGTTGACATGGTGATTTCAGGACTAGTCTCATCATTTTCAGATCTTGTGACAGCCATTTTTTATACCTCATAAATCCAGCGAGGCAGAGTTTTTGCTGATCATTATGCAGCTGTTGAGCAGCAGAGAGCTCCCCTCTCAGAGCAGTTGATAAAAATACAAAGCTTTTAATGATACTTGTTTTTCTCCTGTTTTTTCACTCCCAGTTTTTCTGATTTCTAGTCTAAAAGAAGAGTTTGGAGCTGAGGAATGGTTTTTTGGAAGGTACTGTAGCAGACAGGGTGGAAATGTTCTGTTCGGAAGGAATTACATAAATATCTAGAGGTTGTCTGACTAATGATTTTATTTACTTTCTTCTTTTGTATGAATTGATTTAAAGTCTTCCATATCAATTTCCCAAAAAGGCCAAATCAAAATCTTACATTCAATTTTTCTTTAAAGATAAAAGCCACAGGAAACCATGCTGTACCAAAACTGTATGGAAACCACTGGGAACATTTTTTATTGCTTCCTAAAAATGGTATGAGACACACGTGACTGGTCATTTTCAAAGGCCTTACCTGTAGAAAAATATTAAGGGCAACTTAATAGTTTTGAAAGATTAACTTCTTTCAGGAAGAAGGCAACTTCTTCCTGAGCTATGTGGTAATTAGTTCTGAGTTTTGTTGTTTTTCTTACATTCATTCAAAGCACAAAGGCATAAATTACGAGTCAGTTCCCATCCTGGTCCCAGAACGTGGTAGAATTGTGCCAGAGGTATGTTAATTAAGCTCACTTTTGTCAGCTTCCTTCTCTGTGAGAAATGGGAGAGGGAGCAATTGCACCTGTCTAATAGAATTGTATGAAGAATGAAAATGATAGGAGAACCTGTACTGCAATATTATGAGACTCAGGTGAGCTCCAAATTTTCTGAGCAAGGAGATTGTGGAGCCACAAAGGAAAGAGATTGAAGTTCTATAGTGTGCCTGGGGAGAGTCACATGAAGAGAAAACTTTCTCTCAGGCTCTCACAGAGAGCAATCTGGTCAAGCATTGGCCGTGACTCATCCACATGGAT
>PVKA01005472.1:0-20317 GCA_004027165.1 Ctenomys sociabilis
GCAACACAAATTGGAATAGAATGGAACCTTTCCCCTGTTGGCAGAGTCACCCCCAAGGAATGGAGAGATCAGTAACCATGACAGCCGATATGATACAGCTAAATTATTTTTAAATGAAATCATAATTGATGCCAAGTGAAAGTGCTGTGTATCCATTAAAATATGGCCTATTGAAGAAATAAAGTACAATTGAAACCTTAAAAAAGAAAAGAGGGATCATATAATCCATGGCATTTTTGTGTCTTGCTTTTTTCATATGGCATAATATTTTGAAGGTTTGTTCATGTTGTGATATGTGTCGAAGTTCTACTTTTTTTTTTTTTATTAGGTATTTGGTACAGGGTCTCACAACGTAGCTCAGACTTGTGGTGATTCTCCTGTTTTCAGCCTCCTCAGAACTGGAATTACAGATGCACACTACATTTCCATGTCTGGTCTTAGCGGCTGGTTCAAAGTGCCTGGGGGAGGGGCTGGTGTGACTTGTGGTGCCAGGGATCAAACTCTGGTCCCTAAACTTGCCTAAGCAGGAGTTTAGTCCACTAAGCTATCTCACCAGCCCAATTCTGCTCCTTCTTATTGCCAAATACTCTCCCACTTGTGGAGAGATGTTTACCCATTCATCTGTTGATGACTGTCTTTGTAATTTCCACTTTGGGACTATAATGAACACCATTATTAAGAGCACTCATGTAGATGTCGTGTGGTATTTATTTTTCTTTTCTATCTTTGAGTAGAATTTCTGGATCATATGAAGCCTTTTGAGAGACCACCAAAATTTTCTAAGGTGGCTGCATCATTTTACACGTATGTAAGTGTTCCAATTTCCGCACATACTTGGATTTTTAAATAATTATTTTTATAGCCATCTTAGTGAAAAATTATGTCTCATGTGGCTCTGATTTTCATTTTCCTAATGGCTAATGGAGCATGTTGGCCATTTATATATCTTCTCTGGAGAAAGGCCTATATATCTTTTGCCATTTAGAATTATATTGTCTGTCTTGCTATTATTAGGTTATAAGTACTATTTAGATATTCTTTTGATACAAGTGTCTTACCATATATATGACTTGTAAATATTTTCCTCTTCTTTTATGAATTGTCTTTTCATTTTCCTTATATTCTTTGAGGCATTAAAGTTTTTCATTTTGATGGTCCAATTTAGTTTTTATATTTATTCTTTTATATTTTTCTTAGTTGTGCTTTTGATATCATATCTAAAAAGCTATTCTCAAAGACTTATGCTTATGTTATGGCAAGCTTTAGCTATTATAACTTGATCTTTCATGTGCTTTCAGTGAGCTTTTAAATAAAAAAGTGAGGTAGAGCTTCAAATTCCTTCTTTTCCATGTGAGTGTCCAGTTTTCTCAATGGCATTTATTAAAGACCACTATTTTTCTATTTAACGGCCTTTGTACTATGTAGAAAATGAATTAGCCGTAGTAAGGAGGTTTTATTTCTGGACCCTCAATCCTAGTCTGTTGACCCAGACTCTCCTCTTTCTCTGGTGCCACACTGCGTGGCTACTGTAGCTGTGCACGTGGTTTTGAAATCAGACAGTCTGAGTTCTCCAGCTTTGTTCTTCTTTTCAAGATTGTTGTGGCTGTCCCTTGCTCTGTGTATTTCTATATGATTCTTAGAACCAGCTTGTTGATTTCAGGGAAGATGAAAGCAGGGATTTTGATGGGAAGTGCATTGAATCTGTAGACGAGTTGGGGAAACGCTTCGTCTAGCAACAGTAAGTCTTCTGGTACACGAGCGGGGACGCATTCCATGATGTAGGTCATCTTCGATTTCTGTAAATAGTATCACACAGTTTTCAGAGTATAGATTTTGTACCTCCTTTGTCAAAATTGTTCCAAAGAATTTTATTCTTGTTAGTTAATGTAATTGGAATTATTCAATTAATTTCATTTTCAATTGGTTATTACAAGCATATAGAAATGAAATTGATTCTCATATATTTTGTCTTCTATAACCTTGATCAACTTCTTAATTTTATCTAATGGCTTAAAAAATAAACTTATTAGGATGTTTTTTGTGGGGAGTTGAGGGGAGTCAAAGTCTTGCTATGTAGTTCAGGTTGACCTTGAACTTGTAATTCCCCTGTCTCAGCCTCCCAAGTGTTGTGTGACACCAGGCCTGGCTCACGACTTTCTGTATAAAAGATCATGTCATATGCAAATAGAAATAGTTTTGCTCCTTTTCAAATCTGCATGCCTTTTTTTTTCTTGCCTTATTTCCCTGGCTAGAACTACCAGAGCAATACTGAATGTAACTAGTGAGGGCAGTCATTCTTGTCCTGTTCCCTACATTAGAAGGAAAACATTCAATGACACTGTTATAAAAGGGTCACTGTCTGTTCTTTGTCTTTGGATTTATGGATATCCTTTATCAGGTAAAAGAAATTCCTATTTTGTTGAATTTAATTTTTTTTTTTTAATTTTAGTATTGGGATTTGAACTCAGGACCTCATGCTTGCTGGGCAGGTGCTGTGCCACTGAGCTAAATCTCCAGCCTATTGTCGAATGTTTTTATCATAAAAGAATTCATCAAATGTCTTTTCTGCATCTAGAAGATAATTATATTTTCTCTCTTTTACTTTATTCTTACAGTGCTATAGCATTTGATTTTTTTAATGTTAAATTCATCTTGAATTCATGAATTAAATCTCACTTGATTGTGATGTACAAATTTTATGTTTGTGAGTTTTTTTTTGGTTAAAATTTAAAATTTTGTTTTACCTCTAAGAAGTATTAGTCTGTAGTTTTCTTCTATGGTATCCTGACTGTTTTTTTTTTTTTTTTTTTTTTTTTTTCCAATAGACTAGGCCTAGCCTCATAAAATACATTGGCAAGACATATCCCTTCTTCAATTCTTTGAAGTGTCTGTAAAAAATAATATTAATTATTCTTAACTCTTTGGTATCAGTGAAGACTGTTAGATCTGATTTTTTGTGAGTAGTTAGGAGTTGATATCCATTTTGTTTTTAGTCACTAATTCAGTCTCTTTACTTATTTCCAGTGTAATAATGCTGCAAGTTGAAGCCCTGACCAGAGCTCCATCCTCAAGAATGGGCCAGGGTCATTACCTCAGGAGTGGGCCACCATCTTGGCTAGGAAAGCTCTTGCTCTCTTGCCTTCCACCATGGAAGCAAAAGCCCCTCACGAGGCAGCCGGCCGTGCTCTCGGGCCTTCAGCTCCCAGAACCGTGAGCCAAATACTTGTGCCCTCATTAAAATTACCCACTCTCCAGTATTTTGTTAGGGGACCAGAAAATTGGCTAAGAAAAACTGTAATGTTTTCCTGAAAGGATTTCCTCTCATTGTTGTGTAATATCTTTCACTATGTCTAGCAACTTTTGTTTTAAAATCTATTTATCTCACATTATGATAACCTCTATAGCTTTCTTATGACTACTGCTTGCATAATATAATTTTTACATCATTGTACTTCCAACCCATTTTATCTTTAAATTTAAACACACACATTTGGACCTAGTTTTTAATACAATCCTTTCATAAACATATAGAAGTCAAAATTGTGAAAAAGACATGTAATGCCCCACATTATCATAAAGATGTCACCACTTCAGTGATTCACAATTCACCCTGGAGAGCCACCGTGATAGTGAGCCTTTGTTTAGTTTTTTGTCTTCTCGAATTAGCTGAGAACAGACTGATCCAGACTGCCAGGCTCCATGCTCCTGGGACCAGCAGCCTGGTGTAGACACTCACGCCTCTTGGCGACAGCACAAGCTTATAAGGTCAGGCAGAAAAAGGTGTTTTAAGCATCTGCTTTACTGTTCTGGGCAAAGCAAGTCATGTGGCAAAACTCATAGTCAAAGGAAAGAAAATATCTTCCACACCTGCAACTGAGACTAGATTCTGCTTAGTGAACGGAGTTATTATGGTTAAATGAGATGGCGTGAACTGGCTTAGGCCCTTGTAGTGCTAATCAGGATCAAGTCACCAAAAGCGGAGGCTGGCCAGCACATGAGATACACTCGGCTTTTCATTACTTAATCCCGTTGGTTTTTAAAAAGAATACAAAATCTGGGCTGGGGAGATAGCTCATCAATCTAAGTGCCTGCCTGGCAAGCTCAAGGACACAGGTTCGATCCCCCGTACTGCATGCCATGCCAACCCCAGAACCGTGGGGGCACCGTGCCAGTCGCCGAAGTTGGGCGTGGTGTGCACACCCGCAATCCCGGTGCTGGGGAGGCTGAGACAAGAAGATCACTATGTGTCTGAGCTGCGTAGTGAGAACCTGTATCAAATACATAAATAAAGAATAATAATAATAAAAAGGAATACAAAAATCCCCAGATACATTGCTGTTGCTTTTTTAAAGCATGAAAAAAGTCCTTGAATGGATCAAGCCTTTTACAGAAAAGTCCATTTGCTCCCTGCCTGAGATACTTCAGCATTTCCGACGGAGCTGGCTGCCTCTCAGAGCCACCCGTGCTCTTCGACTGTTGGTGGGATTAGAGGGAGAGGACTGAACAACAGAGAGAAAGAGGCTTCTAAACTAATTCGATTTAGGCACTATTTATGAGAATTTCCTTTTATTTGCCCATCAGCATTCAAGGTGATAATCTAACCAGGTGATCGCCAGCAAGTTCTTAACCTCTTTGCCTCAGTTACTTCATCTGTATAATGGGGATTATAAATAATAATTGTTTTTCTTTTGAGACGTGATTGAGTTACTATACAAATAACACACCTGGAGGAGGGACGCTGATACCGTCGCCACCATTTGTTCTGGTTTAGATCTAGATTTCTGTACGAAGCCTCACGCTCCCATAGGCAGGGCTTTTGGCTGGGTGTGTGGTTCTGGATCAGTCCATTGACGGGATTAGAGGTAGGTGTGGGGTCGGATGGTAAAGCCCCATTGGAAGGGGTGGGTCCCTGTGGGCGTGGCCCGAACGGGGCGCACTATATGTACATCCGTCCTCCTCTGGTGGCTCGCTGCTTCCTGCCCACCATGGCCCTCTGCCGTGCCGCCCTGCTTTAGAGCCAGTCAACCTTGGACTGAAACTTCTACAGATTGTCAGTGGGTTTTAGTTCGTTTGTTTGTTTTGTTTTTGGCAGAACCAGGTATTGAACTCAGATCCTTGAGCTTGCCAGGGAAGCGCTCATTGTACTAAGCCATGTCCCCGGCAACCTCTACAAATTGTAAGCTAAGGAAACGTCTCCTTTAACTTGTAGGGGCCAGGTATTGTGTCTTAGCAGTGGGAAAATAACTCAGACAGTATTATGTAATGAAAACTCATTCGTCACCACGTGGGAGAACTGGGCAAGACCTCACAAAGTCTGCTGCAGGCTTAATCCAAGTGCTCGGGATATCACAGCTAAATGTCTTTGGGAAACCAATGCTGGGTTTTTACTTCTGTGTATAGAGCCGAGTCTTTGTCCGATTGCTCCTCTCTGATTTGAAGCCCCACAGGAATCAGAAAATGAAGGCCTTCACCTTGCTGCAACCAAACCCGGGTGTTCTTTTGTCCTGCTACAGGCACTCCAGCTAGCCCTGTATGTGATGCGGCTACAGCTGTCCTTGTAAGTGAATGAAGTGTGGAAAAGTTGGTAACCAAGGGGAGGCCTTAGAAATCATGTTACATTGTCCCTTCTTTTAAAATGGAGGCAAAGCCGGGTGTGGTGGCGCAGGCCTGTAATCCCAGCACTCTGGAGGCTGAGACAGGAGGATTGTTGTGAGTTCGAGACCAGCCTGAGCTACAAAGTGAGCTTAAGGCCAGCCTGAACTGCATAGTGAGATCCTGTCTCAAAAAGACAAATAAATAAATAAATAAATAAATATAAATAAAATTGAGGCAATTGTGGCTAATGTCACCCTGTTAGTAGAGGCCAGGGGACCTAACCACAGACTCTTCAGGATGTTCCCATACAAGCCACACAGCCTCCGCTGCCTCCAAGCACTCAGGCCAGCTTGTGGGTGCTTCTCTTAGCAGGTCATATTGCCCTGCCCACACTCCAGAGTGTCAGGGCCTCTCAGAAATTACAAGCTTGAGATGAGTCCATCGCCACGATAGTGTCTGGCTGGCCCAGAGGCTGGTGAGACAGCCCTCTCCTTCATTCTAAATGCCACTCTTCCATTAACGTGTCTGGAGAACAAACTGGCTTCCTTGGAAGTTCCAATTGTGTTCACTCACTGCTCACTAGCCATTAACTGCAACCCTCAGGCCCTCTGCGGATGGTGTTGCTAAGGAACAACTCTCGAAGCTCCACCCTCCAACATCCACAGCGCCTGGTATCCGGCTGGATGGCTCACCCCAAGAGGCTCGCACAGAGAGCAATCATCTGGCTGCCATGACTCCTGAAAGGAAGGAATCTGTCATGGCAAACCAAGAGCCTGCAGGGCCTCTCCACCCACCAGGCAGCAAGGACCACTGCCTAGGTCAGGCACTTCCCTGGGTAAATAGAAACTTTTCTCAGCACCTCCGTATCGAATCCTGGGTGCTTTTCTACCTTTTTCTCAGGCCCTCAGATAATCCCATTCTGCTCACCTAGATGAATCTACTGCTTACAGATCCATATGGCTGACTGGGAAAACTGTCCACACGCTGCAGGAGGGGAGGAAAAGCATGTTCCAGAATAGCATGGAGAAAGGGTTGGCCCGATAGTGCAGAGGACTAACGTGCCTGTTTAGGCAGAGTGCAGCAGTTGGGATTTGATCCCTGGCATGCCGTGCTGGTGCACGCTAAGAAGCAATGAAGGCTGGGCATGGTGGTGCGCACCTGGAATCCTAGCACTTGGGAGGCTGAAAACAGGAGAATCACTACGAGTCTGATCTATATAGTGAGACTCTATAAACCCTGTAGACCTTGTCCTAAATACAGAGAAAAAAAAAAAAAAAGAATAACATGGAGAGTATGGCATGGCTCTTTTGTTGTTTTGCAAAAACAAAAATGTATTTTAATTTGATTCATTCATCTGATCATAAAGAAGGACAAAATGCTAATAGTGTCTTCTGAAGGCTAGACTGGAGTAAGGCAGAGGAACCACAGCGCTTTCCTTTATGTATTTCAGCACCTCTGAATTGTTAAACACATAGGTGACATTAGTCACTTCCCCATTGCTGTGACAAAATATCCAACACCACAACTTGGAAGAGGAGAGTTTTATTTTATTTCATGGCTTCAGAGGATGTGGTCGGAGGTTGGTTGTCTGCCAGGCAGAGGTGGCCTGGTGAAAGGACTTGGCCTGAGGGAAGCTGCTTAACCCACAGCAGGCAGGAAGCAGAGACAACAGGGAAGAGCCAGGGACAGGAATTCACCCTCCAAACAGGCCCCGTCTCCTTATGACACAAGAAAGCTCTCCGACCAGTAAAGAAACCTCCCCTTCCACAAGTCCCGCTTTTGGATACAGGAGACTTTGGGGGGATATTTTAGATCTAAACCAAGATATAGGCATCATGTTACTTGGATGAATGGGAGAGAAAAAGGAAGGAATGAAGGAGAAGTCTGCCTTACATTGATCAAAGCAGAGTCCAGGCCCTAACAAAGATCGAATCCACAGTCACAGCCCCCACACTGGCTCCTGAGAACCCACTTTCAGCCCACAGGTCCCCTGGGTGGTGCTTCCTGTCTATGGGAGCAGAGTGCTCTGAGCAGATGGGACCACAGCTCTGATTTACTAGCTGTGACACCAAGTCTCCTTCCTTTCCAAGCCTCTGCTTGCACCATTGTGAGTAATGGGTGAGATGATGAATTCTAAGTGTGTGGGCTGGTGCTAGCCAATAGGAAGAACTCCATTAGCTTCAGTAAGCTCCTTGGCCAGTGTGAGGAGCTTACATTGGGTTGGACCCCTGCCGATCTGCCAACCCCAACTCCTGCCTCTGGATACTGTCTCCATGCACCTCTGCAACCCCATACCTCAGCTCAGGGAGAGAGTAACTCAGGAACCATGACCCTCCTTCTACATCTTCCACAACTATCATAACTCTTTCACTGTGCCAGTTGTTAGGGACTATGAACCCCCAAGATTCAAAGACCCAATCCACAAATGGGCATCTGAGATGAATGCACACTTAATCAGATGAAGAAATACAAATGGGCCATTTCTTGGCTGGGGGATTCCAGGAAGTACCTGTCTCTCTTGGCACCTTCTTTCTGGGACATGAAGGCTTTTCTCCAGGAAGTGAGAGGAGCTGGGGAGATAGTGATTAGTTATTCAGCCAACTTGGGCTTGGTGGATGCTGAGGGAGTGCTTTGCACAGTTAAGGGTCCCAGCTCTCAGTCAAGGTTGCTTTCTCCATGCCTCCCTTCCCAATCTCTTTCTGAAGCTACACCTTGGGGTCAGTGGTTCCCTCCATTCCCCATGGGCGTAAGCCATCGTCAAGGCTCAAGTGCCGTGCTCTGATGCAGGCTGCAGCTTGGAAGCCATCGCTGGCTCTGCCCTCCTGCTCCTTCAGCAGCTGCGGTGGGTCGGGCAGAGGACCTCCGGATGCCCTGAATGCCTAGCGTCACTCCTTTGCCTAAGTGGAAGAGGCAGGCTTGTGCTGGCATGGAGACAGGGCACTGCCACCAGGCATGGGCAGGGCGCAGGGCTGTGTGAGGAGCCTTGGTGCCAGATCAAAGTCTTGGAGATGTCGGCCAGTCACGGACATCATGACTAGCGCGTCTGCTCATGCGCTTGGTGATGAGGTTGACCACACCGGAAGGCTGGGCACAGCCTCCGTCGGGCGCTGCGGAGCACAGTGTGAGCACAGCGTGAGGAGGCGTGGGATTCTATGAACTGGCTTTTAAAGACAGAAGCGTCTCCCACTTGAAAAAGAGAGATCCCAGACAGCCCTGGGTGTGATCAGGTTGTCAGTGTCAAATCCCTTGGCCAAAGAGTAAAATTTCTGTGTCAACACTTTCCCTTCCTGCCAAAATAAATACATCTACGTGACGGCCTCACTGCAGTGGGTAGAAGTGCCCAGCGCTGCTCAAAGCGTGCCCCGTGGGCCAGCGATGTGCAACACCTGGATGCTGGCTGGCGATGAAGAGCCCCCAGCCTTGGCCCAGAATCCCCACAGAATAGAATGAGATTTCTTGTCTTTTTTTGTGATGCTGGAGATTCAATGGTGGGAGCACTGAACTACATTCCCTGGTCATTGAACTTTCTTTAAATTTTAGTTTTGCAGTACCTGGGATCGAACTTGGGACCTTGTGCTTGCCAGGCAGGTGCTTATGCTGCTGAGCTATCTCCTTGACCTGATTTTTGAGACAGGGTTTTTCTGAGTAGCCTACACTGACCACCTTGCACTTGAACTTTTCCTGCATCAGGCTCCTGAGTAGCTCTGATTCCAGGTATGCGCCATCACACCTGAGCAGAATTCTGTGGTTTTTCTTTTTTTTTGTACACAGGGTCTCACTATGCAGCCCATATTCATAGTGATCCTCCTGCTTTCTGCCTCCCTAGTGCTGGGATTACAGGCGCGCGCCACCACGCCCGGACTCCAATCACCGGCTCAGCGCACCCGAAGGCGGGGCCGGCGCGGCAAGCGGAAGCAGGGATCGAACCCTGGTCCCTACGCTTACCTAAGCAAGCGCTTAGTCCGCTGAGCTATACCGCTGGCCCTCTGAGCAGAATTCTGTATTCCCAGCTGATCTGTATGCTCACTGAAGGTTAAGTAGCACTGCATTGATATTCATGGCCATTTCCCTTTTGTTAAGTATTAAGGTTGTGTCCAAAGAACATTTTTTTTTTTTTTTTGCAGAAACGGGGATTGAACTCAGGCCCTTGCGCTTGCCAAGGAAGTGCTTATTCCACTGAGCCATCTCCCTGGCCCCCAAAGAACATTAATGTATCATAATTTATTAGAAATCTAGGGTACATTGGCCTGTCAATCCCCGAGGATGGGAATGTTAACAAGACAAAGTTCTACTCTCATAGAACTTTGTTCAATGGAGTGGGAGGGCAGAACCAGAGAGGGTTTGCACGTCACTGTTGAGTCAGTGCATGGGCAGTGATGTTGGATCCTGGGCAGCAAGATGGGGAAAAGCAGGCTCAACCCGGGCAGGGGGGCAAAACACAGGATTTTCGTTTTGCTGTGTGCTTTGGAAGCAGCCTATGGTCATCAGAAGGGAAAGGTCATGGGGCCAGCGTGAGTGGCTCTGAAATAAGGGTGTGCACCTGGAGTACTGTCAGCTAAAGAGCTGCAGGAGAGGAGGGAGCAGAGAAGGCTCACATCCAAGCCAGCATGCACCTAGCAGGAGCCAGGTGACAGAGAGGGGACACAGGCACTTTCCGACTGGGCCATGCTGTTCCTAGTGAAGCCCAGCATGAGGCCACCCACTGGTCCCCAGTCACAGGAGGGGGTGTTGAGGAGGCAGCAGATCTGGGACCCAGGTGAGCTCTCAGCAGGTGGGAGACCACATTGCCCAGCACAGATTTCTCCCCTCATTAACCTATGACACATTCCACGAGCAGGGCTATGGGCTGTATCACAGTCACATCAGTTCTTTGCTTGTTTCTCACAAGGACTCTGGGGATGGCAAAGTAGAAATGACGCAGCGAGCCCAGAGAGACGGGGCAGCTGCCCCAGTGCACAAGAGGGTGTCACCAACAGGGCTCCCCGGGAACCGCAGGGTGTCCTGGAGCTGCCCTCCCAGGACCCTAGGTCACAGCCCTGCTTACACCTCTTCCCTCCTAGACTTGGGCTCTGTTCCTGGGCTGTCTGTGCTCGGATCAGTCAGCCCATTTCTTCCTCTGAACTCTGGATTTCCCTGCCAACCAACACATGGGAAACTTAAGATGATAATTAAAAACACTTGTTTCAGAGTAAAAATACTTCTTGCTGGGGAAAGTTGTTAATCTTCTTTGACTTCCACTTCTTGATCTATAAAACAGTAATAGTAGAAATGGTCCTAGTGATAGGAGAAGTAGCTCATAGGATTTTTGTGAACATGAAATAAAATGATGTATGTAAAATTTTTTTACACAGGTCCTCATCCATAGAAAATATTCAGTGCACAGGAACTATTGTGCCACCAACATTAGGTCATAGAGAAAACTCAGTTTGCCCTGAGATTTTCACTTGACACTATTTAAAAACCTACCAACCTACAGAAAAGTAATATCAAATATATTCATGTGTTTTACATCTATGTATAAAGAAAGCCAGGTTCATTGTTGGTCCCAAATTAATGAATGTGTCAATGATGCAGAATTACCTCATGGGCTTTGTGGGGAGTGGCTGAGGCTGCAGATCAGTCATGCCTTGCAGAGATAAGGCAAGGCCAGCCCTAAGAACATGGAGAGCCAAGTGTTCCAGCTCAAGAGAATTAGAGTCCCCTGAGGTGAGCCAGGCAAACATGTTGCTAGGCAGAGGGTGCTCACCTGACAATAACCTCCTACGTGTACAGAAAACATGCTGCATGCTGGGCGGGTCTTCTTCCACCAGAAAGTCCACCTGACCTCAGTTTTCTGCATTCAGACTCTTGTCTCCATTTCTTCATCCTCCACCATCTTGCCCCAGGGAAATTGGAGAGCTGCACAGGACATGGCGTTTTGGGGCCTCAAAGGGACCTGAGGCACCAGGAAACACCTCCAAGTGCATGCATGAACAGAACGGGCTCAGGAGAGCAGAAGAACAAAACAGGCTCACAAGAAGCAGCGGGAGAAAGGTTGAAGCAATGTTGATTTCACTGGGTGTAAAACATGGGGCAAACAGGGTCTCAAGAACAACAGATGCATGTACAAATACTTGCTGTGTCATGGATTCCCATATCTACCTTCTGGCTGTGGGCCTGGATCGGGGGCGTCTCCATAATTATACACCTGCTGTGATAACCACAGAGGATTTGGCATGGAGCACTACCTTAAAACTAAACCCTGAGGATAAAAAGAGTGGAGCAACAGCCCTCAATAGAGTTTGGGCCCCCTAGCTTTGCTCAATCAGATGAAGAGCTATGAAGGGTCAAAGAAGACCTCCTTCCTACTAGACGAGTGTCTGACTGCAACTTCCATTTTACAGCTGTCCAGAGTAAAACCAGTAACCTCGACGGTGCCACAAGTGGGTACTTCTGCTTTCTCAGTTCAGAAAAGTTTTGCTGCCTCACAGGGTGGGACTTCCACCTTTCATAGAACAGAGTCATCCTTTTTTTCTCCCTTGTAATTGGCACTAAAAAAAGCTGATGGGGGAGGAGAATCCCTGGAGTGTTTTCAACATGTCTTTCTTGTTGCTGAACTTCAAGACCCCAACAATCTAGGACAACTTAGGCGTCTTCGTGCTGCTGCACCCTTTAAGAACATAAAAGAACTAAGCAATCGTCTGCTACCTATGGCTCCACATCTTCTTTTACCTTGTGTTTCATAGAGCTCAGAGGGCAATAGGTTATAGCCCAAAATAATTGGAAAAGAATAGCTCCATTGTATTTAAGTCCAGGGATTGTTTATAGTGGAAGGAAATATTTTTGAGGTTGTGCATGGACCAGGCCACTTGCAGTGCCACTCGCAACGTGGCCATTTCAGAGGCACGTTAACTAGAGAAGGTGCCTTTGCTGCCCCAAATAGTCAACTGACTTTTGAACTGTGAGCCTATGAACAAATTAAAAGAGCTGCCACAGGGATTGGAGGGTATCTTCCTTCAAAGGGCGGGATGTCCCTCGCTCTCACCTCCATTCACCAGGGTCCTGATGCAACTTTTCAGGATTTTGTGGCATGCTTTTGACAGGCTAGTGGTAAGACTGTCAATGACAAACAGGCTGGTGAGTTAATTGTTCAGCAATTGGCCTTTGAAAATGCAAATAAATGGTGTAAAGTGGCTTTAAGAGCCACGCTCAAATGGGCTGTCTGAGGCGATTCATATCTGTGAGACGTTGGCTCCCCATGTGTTCAGGGGTCTGCTTTGGCAGCGGCTGTCACTCAGGCTATTCATCATAAAGAAAGGAAAGAACAAAGTCACTTGTTTCAGCTGTGGGGATGAGGGACATTTTGCCTGAAATTACTCTTAAATTACAGGACAGCATAGCCATTATCTGTCCCTTTAACAAAACCTTTTATTATCTGTCCAAAGGGTAGACAAGGGCTTAACTAGGGAAACCAGTGTAGATCCAGAACTGACTTGGAGGGCTGACTTATTCCAGGAAAATTTGGCCTGCCTCAGCCCTGCCGAACAGTAGGGTGCTTGCCCTAATTCCTCCCAAGCAAGCCCTGCCTTCCCATGCCAAACATGTCTGTGACCTCTGGTGAGCAACAAAAGACAGCATATGCTTGGACCTTGGCCCCCCTCCAGGTCTGACTCCTGAGGTGGGCCCCCAAGCGGTTTCTTCTGGGGTTTATGGGCTTTTGCCCCAAGAAATACTGGGATACTCGCTAGGCCCAGCAGTCTCACTTTAACAGGTTTCTGGGTTTTGTCTGGTGTCAATGCTGACTTTTTTTTCCCATTAACTGTATTGAAAATCAGTAATTACATAGCATATTAGAAATTGTAGACAAATATTGAAATGTGAAAGATACATGATGTAGACTGAATTTTAGAGAAATATTTCTGAAATGAATGCATAGCATGAGATTAATAATAGATTGTACATTGTAAATAAATTATTTACAAACTTAAATGAATATAACAATAAAATTGTCCAAAATAAAAACAAAGAAGAAATAATTTACAGTTCAGTTATATAATAGTTCACTCTGTGCCAAAATCAAGAAACTTATATTCACATAATTAGAATTCTCAAAGTAGAAAGGGGTAGGTAATACATATTTAAAGATTTAAAATTTTTAAAATGTATCTATTAAGGGAAAGAAAGCTCCTGTCTGAGAGAGGGACAGAAGGGGGGTTTCTGAGTAGGTGGTCCCACAAGATTTAAAATTTTTGAATTTAGTTGAACTTATAATACCACATTTCCAAGAAAAATGAATCTTTTGCACAACAAATTTGAATAAAATCATACAAAGATACACAAAAATGAAATTGTCCAAAACTTATTATAAAGAAAGAAATCATTAAAGCATATATAAAAAATATCAGCTATGGAAGAACAAAATTAAATAGCATCTTATTTCACATTAGAAAGAAAAAAAGGACCCAGTGTGTAAGAAACTAGACTAATTAATTTAAAGAACAGAAAGAAAAAGAAAAAAGATCTGTCCTCTTTGAATTTTATACTTGGCAAATATACCTTTGAAAACTAAAAGTGAAATATTTTCCAGTTATACGAACTCGAAATATTCTAATACCTTCAGATGTAGCATATAGGAAAGAACAAAGAGAATAACCCAGAAGGCAGGAGAAGTTGCTGTATGGTCCTGGATAAAGAACAAAGAGTTCTCAAAATGCTAGTTATGCAGGACTACGTAAAAATATATTAGATGAACCCATTTAAAATGTCAGTAAACATTTCTATGAGATAATATCAATCTTATGTCAGGTTGTACACATTTGTGTGTGTGTGTGTATGTGTGTGTGTGTACAAAGGACAAGGAGGAAGTAATATAAAGTCAATGGAAAATGGAAATATACTTTTTAAAGTTTCTAATACTAGGAGAAAATATCATACCTTGTCTTTCAAGTAGATTGTAAGTCAAAGATACAGTATAAAACTTAAAAAACAAAATTAAGTTAAGCAATATTCAGAAAGTTAGGTGTTAATTAATTAAAAATTAAATGTTTCAAAACAATTGAACTAAGAAAAAGTTTTCCTGATAGTAAAGAATTACTAAGAATAAAACGTAAGATAAATATTGTAATGGCAAATAAATGACCAGCACTTCTAACAGCTTGGGGATAGGATATCGCACAGAGTTCTAGTGTGTTGCGGACCTGGACAGTGTCCATTATGCTTACTGGTGTCCAGGTGTCCCTTATGGGACTGAGCTGCTGCTTTTTCCTTGAAATCCACCCTGTAGACCCAGACAGAATCATGGCCCACAGGGCGCAGAAGTCCATTGGTAGAGTGTGCTGATGGAAATATTTTGCTGCTGTACACAAAAGAATAACTGAAAGACTGCTTTTGTACACCTCTTATTCTCCTGTGTTTCATTGTCTGCCCTACTTGGTGGGTTCTTTCCATTCTCATTTATGGAATTGTGGTCATTTTTTCTCCCTCTCTAGAACATATTTTAGGTGGCTTGGCTTTGTCATAATGAAATTTTTTAGTTGTTCTTTGTCATGGAAGTATTTCACTTCTCCAAGAGTTTTGCAGGGTGTATCAGTCTGGGTTAGAATTTGTTTCCTTGAAAGACCTGAAGTACTTTGCTCCATGCTCTTCTTCTTGACTTGATGGTTTGTGAAGAGAAATCTGCTGTTATCCTGATGGGTTTTCCTTCAAATGTGATCTGTTTCTTTTCTTTAGTGGCTTTTAGTATACTGTTCCTGTGCTGAATTTCTGGGATCTTGATTATTATATGTCTGGGAGTGGTTTTTATAGGGTTGATGTTATTTGGAGTTGTATATGCTTCAGTTACTGAATGTTAGATTGTTTTGCCATATTTGGGAAGTTTTCTGCTATTCTTTCCATCCATATTCTTTTTGTACCATTTTTTTCTTTTTATTTGCAGTGCCAGGGATTGAACTCAGGACCCTGTGCTTGCCAGGCAAGCATTTATTCTACTGAGCTATCTCCCTGGCCCCTCTTTTTATATCATTTGTATTGACTCCTTCCTTCTTTTTTTTTTTTTTTTTTTTTTTTTGTCTTTTTGAGACAGGGTCTCGCTATGCAGTTCAGGCTGGCTTTAAGCTCACTTTGTAGCTCAGGCTGGTCTCGAACTCACAACAATCCTCCTGCCTCAGCCTCCCGAGTGCTGGGATTACAGGCATGCGCCACCACGCCCGGCAGACTCCTTCCTTCTTATTGATGCCTATTAGTCTCACATTGTTCATCTTTGCATCATCTTGAAGATGTTGAATTATTTTTTCCTGCATCCTAGTTGTTTTTAAGAGATCTTTTCTTACTTTTTCACTAGCTGTAATGGTGTCTTTAAGGTCTGAAAGTATATTTTCACTTTCATTCAAACAGTTTTTCCAGCTTGTGATTGAGGTTTTAACTTTCTGTATATCACTTTGAATCTGCTTCATGCATTCTATTTCTTTCCTATATTGCTCATTCAAGGATTCTATCATTTTTCTATTCTCCTGTATTTTTTTTATAAGTGTCTTCTTTAAAAGCACTTAATACTTCTTTCATTATAGTTATCATTTCTTTTTTTACTTCCGAAATCATTTCTGATCTGATTTCCTCTATACCTTTCTGTAGTTATTTCTTTGCTTCCAAAGCTATTATCGCAGAGATTTCAGGTGTGTGATTTCCAATTTCTTCTATGCTAGTGTCTCCTGCATTTGTTCTGGGTGGGCTCAGGGCCTGAGAATGCATTTTGCTCCTTCTCTTTGTCATTTTGTATAGCACTGTCTTCTGACCCTTGGTGTAGAGCTTAGATAGAGTTATTACCTTAGCACCAGGTCGGGATCTATCAAGTTCAAACTCACCCAGGTGGGTGTGGCTTGGGTCTGGCTGCTGTGCTCCACTTCTTCCTGCTGTAGCCCTTGGAGGTGAACCCTCTATGCCACTCTGGCAAGATGTTCTACTCTTTGATCAGCTGGGTGGGTCTTGCTTCTTTTCTCTTTGCAGGGAGTTCTGCTGCAGGGTTCTGCACCTGCCTGTATGAAGACCAAGTGGGCACCGGGCAGCCTCACTCACATGCTGGGCCTGGGTCGAATGAAGATCTGGCAGGTCCCGGTGACCTGATGCTGATTATAAAAGGGAGATCAAAGTTGTGGTTCAAACTATTTAACATACTGCTCAAGTCACCCCAGATCTTGTACTGCTCAATCGGTAATTTTTCCTTTGATAAAAATTCAAAATTCTGCAAATAAGAAGATCCAAGGGTTTGGGGTCCTGTGATATTCATTGGGTTCAACAGACTAAATAAGACCACCCTGAGAAAGAATTGATTCATGAAGGAAAAATGTTCAAAGGAATATTTAACACATGTACAAATGTTTCAATTATTTTTTAAAATTATTTATTTGGTACAGGGTCTTGTTACACAGCTCAGACTCATAGTATCCTCCTGTCTCAGCCTCCCCAGTGCTGGGATTGCAGACATGTGCGAACACACCCAGTTTCAGTGGTTGGCTTGGCATGGAGCTGGCACGGTATGCAGTACTGGGGATTGAACCCAGGCCCTTGTGCTTGTCAGGTATGAGCTTAGACCACTGAGCTATCTCCCTGGCCCAGATGTTTCAATTATTTCCTAAAGCCACTGGCTTATGGCATGGCCTCTTGATGTAGTACCTACAGATCTACAAGGAGTGAACACTGTTTCTTACCATAATGTATTATAGACATCTCTCACTTTATGTCCTTCCCCATATACTACTCAAGTTTTGGAGTCAAGTTTGAGATCAGCCTGAGTTCTACAAAAGTGAGCACAAGTACAGCTCAAACTGCATAGCAAGTCTCAAAAAAAAAAAAAAAAATACTACTAGGGATGAAATTACAGCAGCATAAAAAATTCAATCTGGTAAAGGAAAAGTAGTGAGTAAGGGTCCTTTGGAAAGCTTTTTATACTGGACAATGGAAGGAACCTAGCTCAGTACTCACTTGGGGCTGAGAATATTGCTTATGTTTTTCCAGAGAATGTTGAATCTCTGGGTTACAGATCATGCCGTCTGGCTGTATAATGGACCCAGACTTGGTGAAGGACTTGGTTCCATTAGAAGCTGATGTTTAGTCCTGTGACGGTGACGTCTTGGAGACCACGCCACAGCCAATAGACAAGGATGGGCTTAGGCATGACTTGAGGCCAATTAAAGATATTGGCCCAGGATGTTCAGGAGATGGCAGCCAAAAATGTATTTGAGTGTACTCTAATGTTGTAAACAGATTATATGTTTGTTTGTTTGTCCTATCTATATCCAGCTTTTTTAAAAAAAAGTTAAGCTCAATATTTCTTGATCTCTTATTTTTTATTTTTTACATTTTTTTGGATTATTTGTTCATAACTTATTTTGATTCATAGATTTAAAACTCATGTTTCTGCTTGGGTTGCCAGCTGGTCAAAATATCAAAATTGGTTTTCTCAAAATCGGTCATCAGAGATTTGTTAAGGCAGTTAAATTAGAAGATTATTGGCCAGGGTCCCTTTGATGAATAAAGGAGCAGATGCCTGAGAAGTTCTACATCCCAGCTATTGTTCATTGATAGAAAGTCACAGTGATCTCTGTGGTCTTATGTGGGACACCCCAAGAAATGCTATTAAACGTACAGTACTGTGATAGGTGTGCCTTGGTTATCATCAAAAGATTTTTTTTTTTTTTTTTTTGTATTTTAAGGAAAGGTCTCCAGGGTGCTCAGGATTTCACTACTAGATCGGACTCATAGTGATCTGCCTGCTTACAGCCTCCCAAGAGCTGGGATTGCAGGCATGCGCCACCACGCCCATTCTCTTTTTTATTATTTATTTATTTTTTACTTTTTTATTTTATTTTTTTGAAGAACAGATAGCAATGAGACAGTTTCAAGACACATTAGCAGGACAGATTCAATAAATTAATACACTGCAAACTGTTTTCATGATGTTTCAGTATTGTACAAGGTGCATACATGACATTATACTTACAGACATTATTATAGCAGATGTCTCTAATCAGTGAATTAAGAGAGTGTAGCTGTTTATGTATCTTTTTTTTATACCTGAATTATATCACAGATTCAATAATTAATACTTTCTACCTTGCTATTTTCCTAGTGGTTGTCCATAGTACTAGAAGCCAACATAATAACCTGTCCAACCACTATTAGTGCAAATCTTGCTTCTCATAGAATTATGCAGAAGCACGGTGTTATCTATCCCAACTGTACTGTTGTACACACACATCATGATTCTTCCTTTGTATACTCCTCTTTTTGTCTAGACCTGTCAAAGATGAGCACTTCATTGTCATGAAGCCAATTTAGGTGCCTGAACTTGGCGACACAATCCAACACAGTCCAGCATTCCACAACAATATCTGAAGAAGTTGTTGACCATAGCCAATTACAGCCCAACTTATTATGGTCCCATGTTGTATACCTTATTTTTATACTTTTCTGCTGAAAGGTTAAGACCGAGATAGAGCAAGACCTATATACCAAAACATGTTTTTGTTTCTTATGAGGTCAGTGAAGTCCTCTCAGGGTTTATCTTGTAGTCCTGTACCTTATTCTGTAGATCCTTTGTCTGTGTCATCCATGTGGATGAGTCACGGCCAATGCTTGACTAGTTTTCTCTCTGTGAGAGCCTGAGAGAAAGGTTTCTCTCCATGTGACTTTCCCCAGGTACACTATAGATCATTGATCTCCTTGCTCTGTGGCTCCATAATCTCCTTGTTCAGAAAATTTGGGGCTCAACTGAGTTTCATGATGTTGCAGTACAGGTTCACCTATGTCTTAAGTCTTTGCTGACCTTGAAAGGCTAGGGCCAAAATGTTGGCTGGCCTTGTGGCTCTTCTATTTCTCCAATTTTGATCTGTGAACTTAGGTTGTTAACCATCCAGAAGAAAAGCTGATTAGTACCCTGCATCATATGCCATTCACTTTGCCCTAACTATCTGACTAAATTGTTTTTAGTTGTTGTACATTTCTATTGGTATTTCTTCTTTTCACCTCTTATACTAGGGAGACTATGATATTTGCACATGTGTGTCTGGTTTATTTCACTTACGAGTATATGTTCAAGTGGCATCCACTTCAATATAAATACTTCAAGTTTATAATTCTTAATAGCTGAGTAACACTCCATTATATAGAAATACCACATCTTTTTCAACCATTCCTCATGTGATGGACATCTTGGTTGTTTCCAAGATTTTGCTATCACAAATTGTGCTGTACATAGGTACACATATATCACTATGATACAATGTTTTCAGTTCCTCTGGGAAAATTCCCAGTAGGGGGATAGCTGGCTTGAATGGGATTTCTAGTCCTACTCTTTTGAGGAGTCTCCACACTGACCTCCACAATGGTTGTACCAGTCTACATTCCCACCAGCAGTGGAGAAATGTTCCCTTTTCCCCACAACCTCTCCAACATTTGTTGTTGGTTGATTTCCTTATGATAGCCATTCTTTCTGGAGTGAGATGTTATCTCAGTGTTGTTTTTATTTGCGTTTCACGAATGGCTAGCGATGTGGAGCATTTTTTCATATATTTATTCAGTTCTTTAATTTCGTCCTCTGAAAAGTATGTATTCATCTCAGATGCCATGCCCATTCTCAATTGCCATCTCAGGGTGCCCTGGGCACCGGGCTGGCATGGCTCATCATAAGATTTAAGTGTTCTAAAAATGAGACAGTACGTTTTTCTGATTTAATGATGATTTGATACAA
>PVKA01005472.1:20417-90210 GCA_004027165.1 Ctenomys sociabilis
CCTTCCTTCCTTCCTTCCTTCCTTCCTTCCCTCCCTTCTCTCTCTCTCTCTCTGTCTCTCTCTCTGTCTCTCTCTCTCTCTCTCTCTCTTTCTTACCATGGACTGAACTCAGGACCTTTTGCTTGCCAGGCAGGTGTTTATGCTGTGAGCTATGTACCCTCAATTTATTGTTATTAATCTTATGGTACATTAAATATATTCATGCTTTCAAATATATAGGTCTTCCAAAGTATAGAACAGGAATTATTTATGGTGACACACATTTTTTCAGATTCAGACCTTTGTCCTTAGCAAAAACTTATGTGATGGATATGCTATCTATATGCCACTATACTTGGAGATGCTTAGACATTAAATAGTCTAGAACATGTGACAAATTTCTTCAATGGCATTTCATTAAATGTTGACAAGTTAAGTAAATTTTTTAATTTTTGATTCATGTTAATGAGAAAAAAAGATAATGTATCAATGAAACACTTTCAGAACAAGTTAGTAGAAGGGTTGGCCAAATAGCTCAGTGGATTAAAGTGCCTGCAAGCAGGTGTAGAGGCTGGGGGTTTGATCCCTGGGCCTGCCATGCTGGCCCTGCCCTTCGGTGCGCTGAGCGGGCCATTGAGACTGTGTGTGGTGGTGCATGCCTGTAATCCTAGCTCTTGGAAGGCTGTAAACAGGCGGATCACTATAAGCCTGAGACTCTGTACACCCTGTAGACCCTGCCCTAAAATGTGAAAAAAAAAAAAGAACAGGTTAGCAGGACAGTTACAATAATTAATACATTTCATAGTATTATCTCTGTAGTAGTTATTCAGAGGACAAGATGCAGACATGATATCTTATCTAAACAATATTAGTAGAGACCTTTCTTCTCAATGAACTAAGAGAGAATAGCTATATAGCTATGCTAAAAATCATATATATATATATATATATATATATATATATATATATTCTTTCACAACAAAACAGTCCTTTATTTATATCCCCCCTTTTTTGTTTTGTTTTGTCTTGTCAGAAATGGGTGTTCCACTGATTTTTGAGAAGCTGCATTTGGAGAAGTCTTTAAAAGACCTTTTCATACATGATGCCAGTCCAAAGCCTACAGGCACTTGAATTTAGCAAAGCAACCTGATATAATCCAACAGTCCACAACTGTAGTGAGTTATCAACACAACTGGCAATTGTCCAAAGTTTTTGCCTTGAGCCTTTCACAGCTCAGCATATTAATATAGCTTTACTTTTTATACTTCATGGCTACAGTTTTCTGCTGGATGGTTAAAACCAAGTTAAGGCAAGACCTGTATAACTAAGAATGTAACTTTTGCAATCTCATAAGGTGAGTCAAATCTCCTCAGGATTTACCCTGGAACTATGTACAGTACCTTGTGGATCTTTTGTCAGTGATTTGGATGACTCATGGCCATTGTTTGACCAATTTGCTCTCTGTGAAAGCCTGAGAGAGTATTTTCTCTCTAGGTGACTCTCTTTAGGTATACTGTATATTGTCAGCCACTTTCCTTGTGGCCCCATAATCTCCTTGATCAGAAAATTTGGGACACCACTTAGTTACATGATGTCATAACAGAGGTTCTCTTATGTCTTGAGTCCTCACTGACCTTGAGGGGCTAGGACCAAAATATTGGCTATCTTTCTTAGCCTGCCTATCTATTTATCTGTCTATCTATCTATCTATCTATCTATCTATCTATCTATCTGTCTGTCTGTCTGTCTGTCTGTCTGTCTGTCTGTCTGTCTGTCGGTCGATCTAATTTTTGGTCCGCAGACTTTGTTGTTAAATATCCAGAAGAGAAGCTTAATGATATTATTATCCTATAACAGAGGCAGTTAAGCCTAACATCACTTTCTGTCTGAATATCACAGACCTTAGACACAGAATGGAACTACTATTTTCCAACAGCCATGGATATTCTAAAATTTAAATCCCCATAGAACGTTTTTATATAATTTTTATTCATTTTAATGAGAAACAGACAAAATAGTGATGAAACAGTTTCAAAACAGGTTAGTAGGACATTTACAATAATTATATTATTACTCTGTAAAATAGGCAGTTAAGCTTAACATTACTATCTGTCTGGATATCAAATGAAAATTCAGGTTTTTTTTTTTTTTTTTTTTTTTTTTTTGCAGTACTGGGGATTGAATTTAGGACCTTGTGCTTGCTAGGCAAGCACTTATTCTACTGAGCCATCTCCCCAGCCAAAAGATTCTTATGTACTAAATAGGAACAGTTGACTAAAAAGGCTATTTTATGTCAAAATGGAAATTTAGGTGTGTTACAAAATAGCCATCATCACTGCATGGATTGGACGCGCAGTAATCCTCCTGTTTACAGCCTCCCAAGTGCTGGGATCACAGGCGTGTGCCATCACGCCCAGTCTCAATCACTGTCTCAGCATACTCTGGGGGCAGGGCCAGCCTGGCAGGCCCAGGGATTGAACTCCTGGCCCCTGCATCTACCTAAGCAGGTGCTTTACTCCAATGAGCTATTTGGCCAGCCCAACTTTTTCTTCTAGATGTTCAACAACTGATATTTTCAGACCAAAATGTAGGAAGATAGATGGGCCAGGAAGACAACATTTTGAGCCCAGCCCTCTAAGGTCAGAGGGGACCCAAGGTATGATAGAACCTCTGCTGCAACACCCTATAACTCAGTGATTCCCAGGTCTTCTTACCAAGGAGATTGCTGGGCCACAGAGGTAGGTCAATAGTGTACAGTTGCCTAATGGGAGCCATTAGGAGAGAAAAGTCTTCCAAGCTTTCTCAGAAAGCACCTTGGACAAGCAATGGCCATGATTCATCCAGAGAGCTAACACTGACAGAAGATCTAAGTATTGCTGTACAAGGCTCTGAGGTAAATCCTGAGAGCACTTACCTGACCTTGATGATTACTATAGGTCTCACTTTAACTTGGTCTTGAACATCCAGCAGAAAAGGACAACCACAGATTTCTAAAGCAGTGCCACAGTACTATGTTAGCTATAACAGAAACCCAAATTGCTAACATCTAAAAATTGCCAGTTACACTATTAATTGACTACTGTTATGGGTTTATTGATGATTTAGGGCTACATTATTGAGTGCAGGAACCTGAAATCCTTGGACTAGGAATATTTAGCCTAAATGAGTAAGTTCACTGAGAATGAAAAGGGTTTGAGGAGAGAAGGTCTTTTATAGAGTCCTCCAAACACAGCTTCTCCAACTTCAGCAGACCACCCATCACTTGCAACTATAAAACAGAAAAGGGGGAAATACGGGGGCTGTCTGAAGATGGAGATCAATAATTCATGTGGAGATAAAGTAAGCCCCTGAGGTGAGCCAGGGAAACAGGTTGCTAGGCAGAGGGGTTTCACCTGATGATAACCTCCTGGCTGTATAAAGAAACACGCAGCAGTCACTGGGCAATTCTCTTTCTTCCACCAGGAGAGGAGGTTCTATCTGACCTCAGTTTTATGCATTTTGACTCTTGCCTCCATTTCTTCATCCTTCCACCATCTTCTCCCAGAGAAATTTGAAAGCAGCACTGGATGCAGTAGGGCTTGTTAAAAATCCAAGATGCCTAGCACTCTGCCAGGCTGAGGCAGGAGGATCACATGTCTGGGCCCAGGCAGTGCAACTTTTTGATTTAGTGAGGGCTTGTCTCAAAATAAACAAAAATCAAAATCAGGGTTGGGAAGGTAGTTCAAAGATAGACCCTGGGTTCAGTTCAGGGTGTGTGTGTGTGTGTGTGTGTGTGTGTGTGTGTGTATTTACAGGGTCTCCCTATGCAGTTCAGACTCCATGTTCCTCCTGTCTGAGATTCCCCAGCACTGGGATTACAGGTGCGACACCACGCTGTTTTGGGGCTGGCATGACACACCTGGGATTCTGGGCATAGCATGTGGTACTGGGGTCCTTGAGCTTTCCAGGCAGGTGCTTAGATAGACTGAGCTATCTCCCCAGCCCTTATGCCCCAATATTACAATACATACATACATACATACATGCATGCATACATACATACATATGTATAAGACACTCTTATAGACCTTCTCAGGGGGGGCTTGGACATTTGAAGAATTAGATTTCTTTCTTTCTTTCCTTTCTTTCTAAGAAATAGATTTCTGATGCTTGGCTGGAGTGTGGAACAGATTTCAAAAACAAAATAAATGCAATGCTGCACATAAGAAATGCCAAGGGCTGGCCAAACAGCTCAGTGGATTAAAGCACCTGCAAACAGACACAGGGGCTAGGGGTTCAATCCCCAGGCCTGTCATGCAGGTCCCACCCCTGGGTCATGCTGAGATGGCGATTGAGACTGGGATGATGGCATGTGCCTGTAATCCCAGCCCTTGGGAGGCTGTGATTAGGAGAATCACTACGAATCTGATCTAGTAGTGAGACCCTGAACACTCTGAAGACCATTTCCCAAAACCTGTTTCATTTAAAAAAAAGTAAAAAAAAAAAAAAAGAAGAAGAAGAAATGCCATCAAAGGATGTGTGTGGTGTTGTGTCCCTATAACCCTAACACTTAGGAGGATGAGGCAGGAGGACCGCCAGAAGTTCTAGGCCAGCCGGGGCTACACAATGCGACTCTGTCTCAAAAAAAGAAAAAAAATCAAATATTGTAAAGGAAGAGAAAGCAAAAAGGAGTAAGTGTCTAGGTGCAAGTGCAGGTTTGTGTTAATTTATAAAGGGAGACACAAAAACCTAATCCAGGGGATGAAAGGGAGGCTCTAGCTCTCATAAGAAAAGAAATGGAAAACTCAAACTATTAAGACACAGGAAAGATGCAATCTCAGGAGTCAGAGTGCTTACAGCGAGGCTGGGAAACATGAGGTATTTGCTGGAAACATAATTTTGTCCTCTGTCATAATAGCCTTGAAAATATAAATGTTTTGCATCAGCAATCTTATTTTTATGTGGCAACAACCAGCAAGGTCTTAACATAATAATATGGTAAGAAAATAATTGAAAAGAAGAAAAGGGTGCAATATTTAGTTGCAATATTATTTATAATAATGTAGGGTTAGAAGCAACATAAGAATCTAAAAATAAGGAAATGACTATATAAATTACGGTACATTAAATTAATGCAATATTATCCGGTCATAAAAATTATTGTGCAGTAATATAATAGCATCATAGAGAAAGACAGGTTTATGATTTGCCTAGTGAAAGAAAACCAGACTTCAAATGGGATTGAACTAAGTAAACTTTGTGTAATTTAAGTACATAAGACAAGGATTACAAGGGCATATGGTCGGGTGTGGTGGCGCACTCCCGTAGTCCCAGGGCTCAGAGGCGGAGGGAGGAGGATCACTGTGAGGTCCCTGCCGGTCTGGGCTAGCAATCGAGTCCAGGGACAGCTTGAACTGCAAAGCGAAAAGCTGTCTCAAAGACAAATGGAGCCGAGAGAAAGATGATTTGTTGAGGAATAAAATTGGGAATATGTATTACCCCTTTACACTTCTTTCAGTGGGGCTGGGGAGACAGCTCAGCGGCCTAAGCATCCGCCTGGCAAGCTCAAGGACCCTTGTTCGATCTCCAGTGCTGCATGCTGTGCTGGTCCCAGACCCCAGGAGCACGATGCTGGCCACTGAGAGGTGTGTGGTGAGCTGGGCGTGGTGGCGCAGGCCTGTGATTCCAGCGCTCGGGAGGCTGAGGCAGGAGGACCACTAGGCACAATTCTGAGGTGCACAGCAAGACCTTGTACCAAACAAATACATACATAAATAAATAAAAGATTTACAAAATTTTTCTTTTAGTGTTTCCATTAAACTTGGCTAAGTGAATCTGTAAGTACAGAGTGTTAATTTCTTTCTTTCTTTCTTTCTTTTTTTTCACAGAACCGGGGATTGAACTCAGGCCCTTGCCCTTGCCAGGGAAACACTTATTCCACTGAGCCATATCCCCGGCCCCCTGTAAGTACAGAGTATGTGTTTCTTCTTACACAGTTTCCAGTGACTTTGATTCGACCCATACGGTGTCTGAGGGCCAGGGATATAGCTCAGTGCACAGTGCCTGCCTGACAAGCAGAAAGTCCTGAGTTTGATTCCCAGTACTAAAAACAAAAAAATAAACCCATTCAAGGGCTGGTGAGATAGCTCAGTGGACTAAGCACCTGCTTAGGCAAGCGCAGGGACCAGGGTTTGATCCCCGGCACTACATGCTCCGTGGCCTTGTCTCTGGGCTCTGCTGAGCAGGCCACCGAGATTGGGCATAGTGGCACGCGCCTGTGCCACCCCAGACTGGGGAGGCTGAAAACAGACAGATTGCTCTGAGTCCGAACTGGGTAGTGAGAGCCTGTACCAAATACACATATATAAAAATAAATAAATAAAACACACCCGTACAACGTCCGTTTTTCTAAAATTCCCATGGATGTTTCCGGGCTCCCTTTATCTTTTCGGATGCACCAGTCTTGGTGGCCCGTGGGTGAGTGTCATCCTTGCGGGTCAGCCCAGCTGCTCTCTCCTCTAGGGCACACTCCAAAGGCTTCTCCGTAGGAGGGCGTCTCCTCCTGCACGTGGCCTGCCGAGGTGGCCGGGCTGCTCCTGGAGCTTTGGTACCACAGCAGCCCGTCTCTCTGCCCCTGTTTTTTGGTACCATGTGAGATGCCTAAGATGGGAAGTGGGGCAAAAGCCCAGCAACTAACCGGCTCCATGAACCTGCTTAATGAAAGCCCTAAAATGAGCCAGGCATTTATGATAACAAGGCAGAATAAGGTACAGGTGATCAGAGAAGTACCAGCGGAACGGGATTAGCATACAGCTAATTGTTAGTGAAGCTGGGAATAGTGTGAGCAGAGGATTCTGCAGGGGCTTTGGGGAGAAGGGGATGACGGAGCAGGACCTAGAAGGACAGACAGACGGGGGTGGACAGAGAAGAAGAAGGAACAGGGAAGAGAAAGCAAGGGAAAGGAAACAGAAGGAAGACACAGAGGAGAGGCCGCAGGGAGAGCAGAAGGAGCAGGGACAGGTGCGAACAGCTGTCTGGGGGTGGCTTTGCTTCCCTGGAGGGACCCGGGCTCCAAGGAAGAGGAGGCCCTGCAGGTAGAAGAAGGTGTAGTAGGCGCTGTGTAGTCCACAGTCAAACCTCGTTTTTCAGACATGGTTTTCAATGCAGTAATCTTTTTTCTCATTCCTCTAAATCTCCTTGAGAAGCTGCACTTATTCCAAGGCAGCTTCCATATTACTTCTCCAATATTTTGGAAACTGGCCCTTCCCTGGAAGGGCCTGAGCTGAGTGGCAGAAACTATGGGAATGAGAGGATGGACTGTGATTAGAACCCAGACCCAAGGCTCTGCTGCCTCTCACGGGAGCTGGCAGAGATGGTGCGAATAATCAAACCTTCTGAACCATGCATGCATGCTCTGGGGAATGGTTTGATTTTTGAAATGATTGCCGTGTGTAAGAGCAGTGCATATGCTTATCTCTCAAGAAAACTTGCTCAACCTTCCTGGAAGGCAGTTCTTCACTCTATTTTTCATTTGTCCATGGAATAAATGCAGACAAGGAGATGAATTTTTTTTCTTAAGAGCTCATATTGCATAACCATAATATAATTTTCTACCTAAAAATAACAATAGTGCCTTAATATCATATATCCCAAGAAGATTCCAATTTTAAGTTGTATCACAAATGTCTTTAGTTATTTTAATACTTTGTGTGAATTATGATTCCAATAAAGCCTACACATTGGGAGTGATTGATTGTTTTTGTTTCTTTCTTTTTGTAGGTCTCTCCATCTTTCGTATAATTTATTTGTTAAAAAGAACTAAGATCTTTCCTTACAGTTTTTCCAACAACCTAGATTTTGCTAATGGAGGTGTTTCTCTGCCTGCCAAATGGGCGCAGATTCTGTAAGTGGGTGTGTGGATCTGGCAAAGGTCAGCAAACTGGGACTGACAGGCCAAATCTAACCCATAACCTGTTTTTATAAAGTTTTATTGGAACACAAGTGGGTCCACTCGTTTACCTATAGGCTACAGCGGCTCTCTTGTTCCAGACACAGGCCTGAGTGATTACAGCGCAGAGCCTGTTTCCCTAAAGCCCCATATGTTACTGTCTGGCCCTCTGCAGAAAAGGCTCACTGACTTCTGACCCAGAAACCTGCCTGGTTTTGTGTTTTCCCCTAACAGCTGCCTCACAGGTGGCATTGTTAAGGACATCCGTTCTGAAGCATGTGGCTGGTGGTCTCTTTTTTCTGACTCTGCTAAACCGTCAGGGGTGCCCGGTGGTGAGGATCTCATTCCAGCACATCCTCCCAAATAATAATATAAAAAGACCAAAAAATGGTTGATGTTTTCCTTTTATTTATTAGTTTTCAGAGTAACAAACTGGTTAGTTTTCTAGCATCCTGTCATGGTGACTTTTTAAAGTTTCACTATGACCTTTTGGATTTTAATAGATTAGATGCCTTTCATTGATGGCCTTTGTTAACCTTCCTTGTGTTCCTCTTGGCCAGAAGGAGTCTCTTGAAATTGATCAAGGTCCTTTTGATACAATCTAAGTTGTCTGATGGCTTCCTGGCGGATCTGGCCGATCAGCTTCTCTGGAACAGGATTCATTGGTCATAGTTGGCTGAGGGGATTTAGGGTTGTTTTTGTTTTCTTCTTAAATCCTCTGATTTTACATTGTAGCCTGGAGATTGGGGTGATGTCATTCTTGTTTAACTGACTCCCCCCCCACGGTGACTAAGCAGACTTGGCTTTTTAAGGTGCACCCTTTTGTTTGAATCCCGTAGGTCAAATATGGTAAAGTAAATCAGAAGTAAACATGTTTTTCTTTATAGCCTCCCACATTCCTTTTCCTGGGAAAACCCCTACAAAGGTCCAGGAATAGAAGAGGAGTAGAAGAAAGGGAAAACGGAGAAATGTCCATCTTGTACACAGTACTTCGGCATCTGTGGTGGGTTTTGATATTTGCTTTCTTGATTTAAGCCTGAGCCAGTCACTAAGCTCCAAGGTGCACAAGTCAAGCTGCAGTCATTATAGGCAACATGCAAGAAAGCAAGTGTAGGAGAGCATGGGATGGGATAACCTTCCCTGTCCAGGGAATGGAGAGGCCCAATAAAGGCCTCCCTGAAGGAATGAAATAGGCCGAGATGCAGACCAGGTGCACGGGTCGGGTGAGGAGGGGAAGGAAAATTTCCCTGGAAAGCAGCCTACAGAGGCTTGGTATTTGTGGGGAATTAAAGAAGCCTTCCAGAGACGCACAGCTCGTGTCTCCAGCCTTCCACAGAGACGCACAGCTCGTGTCTCCAGCCTTCCAGAGACGCACAGCTTGTGTCTCCAGCCTTCCACAGAGACGCACAGCTCGTGTCTCCTGCTCTTCATTCTAGTCTGGTTTCGTGACTTGCTTTGATTCACAAACGCAGCAGAAGTGATGCGTGAGTTCCAGGGCAAGCCTTACCAGATCTTCAGGTTCTGCTTGGGCAGCTTCGGAACACTCCTTCTACACATTGGGCTGCACGCTGTGAGAAGCTCAAGCCTCATAGGGAGGCCAAGTGGTGGGTGTGAGAGGCCTTCTGTCATGGTTAATTCCATGTGCCACCCGGACTGGGCCAGAGCCTTCCGAGGGATCTGGTCAAGTATTATTCTGACGTTTCCACAGAAGTGATTTGAGGTAAGATTAGTATTTAGGCTGGGAGAGTGAGTGCAACAGATTACTGTTTAATGTGGGCGGGCCTCAGCTACCCAGCTGAAACATGAAAAGCACAAAAAGGTCGACCCTCCCCTGAGTAAGATTTCTTTCTGTCTGGTTGCCTTTAGATGGGAAATAGACTTTCTCTCCTCTCCTCTCCTCATTTCTTTTCTTCTTTTCTTTCCTCTTTCTTTCTTTGATTATTTCTTTCTTTATTACTTCGAATTAGACCCAGGACCTTCTCACTGAGCTACATCCCCAGCCTGTTTTAATAAGACAGAGTTTCAAAGTCGGTAAATGGCTAAATCACCCAGTCTGAGCTTGAGCTTGTGAGCCTCTTTCCTCAGCCTCCTAGCTTTTGTCCTGCCTCCAGACTCAAACTGAAACAGTACCTCTTCCTGGGTCTCAAGCTTTCTGGCCTTCAGTGTAAATGACACCACTAGGTCTCCTAGTTCCCACGCCTTCACACTTGACCCGGAGCTGCTCCTGCTGTCTTGGGACTCGAACTGCTGACTCACCCTGCAGAACTTGAGATTTGTCCGCTTGCATGATTGTATGATTGTGTGAGTCTCTTCTTTCTTTTTTCTTTTCTTTTCTTTCCTTCTTTCTTCTTTCTTTCCTCTCTCTCTCTCTCTCTCTCTCTCTCTCTCTCTCTCTCTCTGTCTGTCTTCCTTTCTCTCCTCTTTCTTTTTGTGTTGAGGATTGAACCCAGGGCTTTATGCATGTTATGCAGGTACTCTGTTCATATAATAACATTACCCTCGGTGCCAAGTCCTCGTAGTAACATTGTTGTCACTGAAGCCCTTGCTGATAGCCATGTGAATGAGCTCTGGGGGCCATACTTGCTGGCAGAACCTGCAGATGACTGGGGTTCCTGCCAACACCGCGAGTAACGGAGGCACCACCCAGCAGAGCCAAGCCACCTCAGAGCTGGGAAGGGCACTAAGTGTTGGGTGACTTCGGTTGCTACAGTGGATGGTGAAAGAAGCAGGAAATGTCTTGAAGAAAGAAGCCATTGCAAGCAGAACAGACAACTGCCTTTGAGGGCAAGAAGAGGGGCTTGAGAGAGGCGTAGTGCCAGAGCATGCTGGACCCCGTAAGTAAGAAAGCCTCTGTGAGGGCACACATAGTTCATTGTCTCCCTTTCCTTTTTTCTGTCCCTTCTTATCTGTCTTTTAGCTTCAGATTCATTGTCAAAGTTCTGTCTGGAATTAAGCAGCAGGTGTTCACCAGTGAGTGCCAGTAGGCTAGATGGATTTTAGTCCTCATAGTCCAAGAAACCTGTACGCAGGAATGTACACTTATTTTTCACAAACGAAAAGGTCATGAATGAGACTGGGCATGGTAGCACATGCCTGTAATCCCAGCTCTTGGGAGGCTGTAGACAGGTGGATCACTATGAGTCTGATCCAGTAGTGAGACCCTGAACACTCTTTAGACCTTTCCCTGAAATACAAAAAAAAAAGGTCATGAAGACAGAACTCATTTGTGATCTAAATCTCAGTTCCTCGCAGATGAATGCTCAGTTTTCTCCTACTCCTGGTAGACTGTGCCACATTTCCAAGTTTAAGGTTTCTAGTTCTGAGTTCTTTCTTTCTGCTTGGAGGTATTTTCTCATTCACTGAGGGGTAGAAATAGGACTTCAAGGTCGAGAGATCAAAGCCGTTGCCTTAGCTCCTTGGCCCTTCCCCTCTGGCCTTCCCACAACCCTTTAGAACCTGGAGGTGGTGTCTCCTTTTTCGACACCATCGTGCCCTGTGAAATTACACTGGGCCCATCCCACCAAGCCATCTGTCTACTCCACTGGACAATGATGCGTCCCTACCTGTCATGCAAACATCTGTATCATACTTGGATGCTGTGGTCTGTGTTTTGAGCTTGTCCCTCCAGGATCTAGGCGTGAGCACTGGGTCTCCAGTGTGGCAATGTTAAGAAGTGGTGGGTCCGGGGCTGGGGAGATGGCTCAGTGGAATAAGCGCTTCCCTGGCAAGTGCAAGGGCCTGAGTTCAAACCCCGGTTCCGCCAAAAAAAAAAAAAAAAAAAAAAAAAGAAGAAGTGGTGGGTCCTTAAGAGGTGAGGACTCAACATATCATTGAACCAAGAAGGGGATAAGGTGTTTCTCATAGATTCCCATTTCCCTCTCATGAGCAGATGGCTGGAAAGAACAAAGCTGGCCTGTCCTCGCTCCATTCCGTTTTCCTGTGAGCTCTCCTCCTGCTCCCTCACACACCTGCTTCCTACCACCATGAGGCCATCTGATGGCAATTCTGTGACCTCTGACATCCCACACTAGCTGAATAAGCCTCATTGTTTTGCACAACCAGCTTCGGGTTTTGATATAACAATGGAAATCAGACTGGTGCCTTGGAGAACATACTCCTGGCCATGAATCCTTTCACCCTGATACATCCTGACTCTGAGGCCGGGGGGTAAGGGGTGGGAGAAGGGCTCAAACTATACAGCATCCAGCCCCATCTTGTGGCTTGGCTTGAAAAAAAGGTCCTGGGAAGTTAAAAGCATGTAATTCCCAATCACCTTCTCTTTAATCTTTCTTTTGTGGACAGTTGGTCAACCCTTACTCCTCTTAGGGAACTTCAAAGATTTATAGTTGAGTTCCATTCTCTGAGTCTTTTCAGCTCTTGAGCCCAAGCTATTACCCTTCCCCAGTTTTAATCCCCTTTATCTTTTCAAGTACTTAGTATTTACCATAGGGAAAAAAAATGTAGTCCTTGTTGCTGTGCAAGTGATGGGAAAAATAGGTGGTTGTGGAGTGGAATAAAATGATTTAGTAAAGTTAACCTATTATATTTTTCTTTATTATTTGATTCAACTTTCAAAAAGTGCTTAGCAATTATAATAAGGCATGTTTTACCACTTTCATTCCCACCCAGCAACTCTGCAAATGGGAAAATTACAGTCTACAGAGGTCAAGGCTGTACCCCTCTCCTCCATCTCTTAATGTGTATTTCAGGACAATAGCAGAAACTTCCCTTGGATAGTTAACCCTAAAGATTTTCCAATTCTCTCCCTTTTTAAAAATTTATTAGCTAGAGGGTCTCACTATGCAGTTCAGACTCATAGTGATCCTCCTGCCTCAGCCACCCAGCGCTGGAATTACAAGCGTGCACTACCACGCCTGGTTCCAGGACTGGCACCCAGGGTCCTGAGGCTGGCATGCCATGTGGAACTGGGGATCCAGCTAGGGTCCTTGCACTTTGCAGGCAGGCACTTAGACCGCAGAACTGTCCGCCAGCCCTCCTGGACCATTTTGACACAAAGCTTAAAAAACCCTTGTGATTTCCTGAGTAACAAGACTGCCTTCATAAAGCAGATGAGGGAACTCATGCAGGGGCCCCTACTTCACGCCAGGACAGGGGCTTCTCACTGCAACACAAGCCAGCTGTTAACAGGTTGGAGCTGAGGGACTGCCGGAGCCCATGGAAGGAGGGTGCCTCTGCCAGTTGAGCTTAGTCCATAGCCACAATTTAGTCCTCCTGAAGGGAAGCTACTGATCTGGCCCTAAGACACAGCTGCGCCTGGTCTGGATATCTAGGACCAGCACAGGTACCAAAATCTGCAGACACTCAAGTCTTTTGTAAAAACATTGTGTAGCATTTGTGTATAACCCACACACACCCTTTGATACACTCGAAATCTTTACATTTCCTAATGTGATATAAATGTTACATAAGCTGTTGTATCATTTTTAAATGAGAACTATAAACATTTATACATGTTCCATACAGGTGTAATTTTTTTTTTTTTTTAAAAAGCATTTCTAATCCAGGGTAGGCGGAACCTGCAATATGTGGGCTTGGAAAGCTGCTTGGTATTTGAAGCCTGTGGTGAGCTAAATCCAAGAAGGGTACAATAAGGCCCACTCCCTGATCAATTTCACATCCAGCTATGTCAGTTCCTATATTAGAGCCTAACAGAAATAGTATTTTACAGCTGTGTACTTTAATATAAAATTTATCTGCTAAGACTAAAAAAAGTGAACATGATGTATAGTTAAGAGAAGCCGAGCTAAAGGTGGCCCAGGTGTTGGAATTCATCAAATAGCGACACTAAAATAGCTATGATTAAAAATGTTAAAAGATCTAAAAAAAAAAAAAAAAAGATCTGATGCAACTTGTGGAAGCATAAAGATTGCAAAAATGAATAAAATGCTTTGTTCATAAGTAACAGTATTGTGTTTAGATAAAACCCTATGGTTTAGAGATGATACCAAAAGCAC
Source organism: Ctenomys sociabilis (assembly GCA_004027165.1). Classification (NCBI taxonomy): domain Eukaryota; kingdom Metazoa; phylum Chordata; class Mammalia; order Rodentia; family Ctenomyidae; genus Ctenomys; species Ctenomys sociabilis. The sequence continues at coordinate 34,299 of PVKA01005472.1, forward strand.
AAAGAGCAAAAGATTCTATTTCTGTAAAATCCAAGAACGGGCAACATTACAGAATAGTGTTAGAATCAGAAAGTAGATACGGAGGAAAGAAAGATAGCTTACTAGAAAGGACTTGCAGAGCTCTGTGTGGTGGCAGGAATGCTTTGTATTTTGTCCTAGGTGGTGGTTTCATAGATGTATGTTATCACAACTCTGTTAAGATCTACACAATTTCTCCCTTATACTTTAATTTATACAAAAGTGGGTAAAAAACAATCTAGGAGGTCAAAATAGCAGCCGCCTTGGAGCGGGGTTATTGGCTGGCTGAGCGTTCCCCGGGTTGCTGTGCTGCTGGATCATCCCACAGCTCAGTAGAGAAGGCGCTTCCCTTGATCATCAATGTGCATAGTTTCACTAAGCTGTATATTTCAGACTTTATACTCTCTTGCATGTAGGTTGCAAATCGATTAACTACGGTGAGTGGACCTGGCCCCGCAGCTCATGCCCTGGAGGTGGTCGGGGAGACCTGGCGATGACACGCAGCAACACAGCCCCATAGGCCCCCGAGGGAGGGGCAAAGAGCGGCTGGCACCACACTGTCCTAAGGCTAGAGCATTCCAGCTCTCACTCCGCCTGGCTCTCTTTATGTTGCTCTAGCAGAATTCCCAAGTCTGGAAGCTGAATAGAGAGCAGAGGCTTCTTTTCTTTACTCCTGGTGATGGAAGCCTAAGGGCATCGTGCCAGCATCTGCTTGGCTTCTGAGCAGGCCGCAGGGCGTCATGTGGTGAAGAAGCAGAAGACGAACAAGCACAGAACAGAGCGCAGGGGACAAAGGAGCTGCCTGCACTGTAAGAGCCTGCCCTTGTGAGAGGCCCCCACGCCTGAGGACTGATTCGGTCTCAAGGAAGGTGCTGATTCCTCCAAAGCCACCGCCACCCAACGCTACCATAATACCAACCAGATTCAAAGTGAGTTTTGACTGGAACAAATCACTGCAAACCATAGCCATTTCTTAATTTCCACAGCTGAGGAGCAATGAATATTTTATTTTTCTGACTGCACTGGTAAGCTAGTTACATTCATCACAATCACCTGTAGACTGGCTGGTTGCGTGCACGGTCCGTTTTCTGTAGGAGTCACTCTCCTGAATGTCCACGAGACGCCCATGCTGGCTTCCCACAGAAGTCAAAAGGAATCAACAATTACACTGGAATGTGTTTGTAAAGTAGTGATTTTACCACAGTAGAAATTAAGTCTACTAGAAACATAATGATGTTGAAAAAAATCTTAGTTTTCTTTCTTTTCTTTTTTTGGGAATATTACTACTTGATGTAACACAATTTTGTGTGTAATTAAAGCAAAGTGAGGAGAAAAACTTTGAAAAGTTTCCAGGACAATGGCTGGGGATTTCAGGAATTGTCTGATTTCACTTTGAAACGGCCACTTTCCTGCTCTTGGCAAGAGCACACGCCCGAGGGCTCTATCATGGCCTGCCTGTGATTATGATTACCTTCAGGTCCACAGCAAAGCAAACAGGAAGAGCCTTCTTGAGGAAATCAGAAAGTATGTGGGCGGCAAGAGAAGGAGGGAGAAGTTCACAGTGAGAGCGTCACCAGCCTCCTCACCCTTTTCTGTGGGGCACCAAGGTATTGGCGCCCTCCCTTCCTGAGCCCAGGCCAGGGCTCTGCACCTCTCTGGCTGAGATGAAGTAATGTCTACACCCAGGGCCACGCCACACCCAGGAACACAAGTTCTCTGACCCAAGTGACAGGCCAGCATTAGTTACCACTAACTCCACTTCTGAATAGCTAACCATTGGATAAATCAGCTCTTCTTTTGCTCCCTAGGCGTTTCCTTTTCCATATAGAGACATCATCTTGATGTTCTTGTAAGAATGAAGAAACTTTCTACATTTCTTTTCCAGAAGAGCGAGGAGTGACATGGTGCACTGTGATGCATTGGGGCCACCTGTCAGGAAAACAGAGCTGTGAAGGATCAGGAAGCGAAAGTGACGTCACTGGGTGTGAGGACATCTGTCTCCTGGAGGCTCCATTCATTACCCAGCCCAAGACAAGTGCGCTTCAGGGCACCTGCAGGTCCTAGGTCAGGGAACAGGCATCTCAGAGATTCTGGAGGATCACTGGGTGGCTCCAGTTCGGGCTAGTTTCTTTTAGTATCTGTCAGGACTGACTCGTAGCCTAGGTGACCAGGAGAATGAAAAAGGAAGAGAGTGACAGATGGCAGAGGGTGCAGAAGGCCCATGCTGAGCAGCTGTGTTTGGTGTTTCCGGAAGTCCACGTGAATGGCTTGGCCGCCCCCTCAGGGGAAGCTGCTTCCCCTGGGGCCTGAGCTGCTCCCACGGTGCATGCAGGACAAGAGTGGGTTCCACCTTGCCTCTGCCTCGCAAGCTCCACAGCACAGCAAGAGACTGAGTTCACTGAGCATTGGTGTTCTCGTTTTAAAAGTGGTGGTGTTGGACCGGGCGTGGTGGCACATGCCTGTAATCCCAGCACTCCGGAGGCTGAGGCAGGAGGATTGTTGTGAGTTTGAGACCAGCCTGAGCTACAAAGTGAGCTTAAGGACAGCCTGAACTGCATAGTGAGACTCTGTCTCAAAAAGACAAAAAAAAAAAAAAAAAAAAAAAAAAAAAAAAAAAAAAAAAAAAAAAAAAAAAGTGTTGGTGTTAATAACATGTAGCTCAAACTACTGGCACTTGGGTTAAATGACACCGATGTATACTAGTGCTTAGAGGAAACTGAGAGCATTGGTGAATCCAGGGCATCTCCCTGAAGGGCAGGAGAGATTATCTCTGACACTATGAAGATTGAAGGAAAGAAATTAGGGCTCTAATTTCTAATTAGGGCTCTTGCAGCTCATAGAACCACAGTATATGAGCTTTAGCAGGGGGCTTCCTGAAAGGTTGCCTAGCTTATTTGAGAATTAAAAAGAGAAAAGTTCAGAGTAAAAGTGCCACCTAAAGCTTTTAGAAAAGAGATGTTGGTGGTGGATGAGAGTGTTCCATAGTTCTGGTTAAAATTTTAGTTCTGCCCCAAAGTGGGCCGGAGTCATGGAGTCCCAGTACTTGTCTGGCACTGCTGGGTTAGTCTGAGCGAAATCAGCAAGGCTCCTTTGCAGGTGGAGCCTTGTAGGGATCTGTTGGTCTGTCTCAGTGTTATCTGCTGTAGCTGGGGAGAAATAGCAGCACGAAGGAGGAAAAGATAGACTTAAGAAGACAAGAGATGGATCAGGCAGTGGCCTGTCTGCCTGGTTGGTGAGGGGCCCCAAGAACAACAGTCGGGGTGTCTATTTACACCTCTGCAAAGTCAGTAACACGTGACACAAGGTTGCGTAGTGACTAGTAGCTGACATTAACCAGTCAAGAAGCTTGTCTCAGGACTGAGGCAGCGGACTGCTTTAAGCAGGGAGGCCTAGTCCCACTTTCACACATTTGACCAATTTTCCAGCTTCTGTGGCTCCCAACAGGGCCTTGCAAAGGGAGGTGACCCCAACAAGAAGTCTCAAGCAAAGGCGGGTGTGATTAGTCACGGGATTACAAAACAGCATGGTGGGACAGAGGCCAAATTTCTGAGTCTGGAGTTCTCAGGCAGAATCCTGGTTCTATCACCAGCTTGCTTAACTTCTCCGAGCATTAGTTTCCTCTGTGGCATTGCAGCAGTGGTGCCCACTGTGGACCACGTGTGGGGTAAGGGCAGGGTTTCTACCTCACCATAACTAGGAGGCACTAAGTAGATGTTCCCTCTGGTTGTGATGTGTATTGTCACTGGTCTTTATTCTTGGTGAAGAGGTATATTAAGAGCATAAAACACAGCACGCAGCCAAGCATCAAGCATTTGGCCTGAACCAAGAGTGAGCAGTGACGTTTTGGAACAGTCTCCAGGCCAGACTGCCATTGTACCAGGGGCGCTGTGATTTGCCAACTGTCTGGACTATGACTAAGCATTGAAAAGAAAACATAGCCAAGAGCTGGGACCCAGTGAAGCAAAGCAGGGGCACTGCACAGCGGGGTGTGGAAGGACATCCAAGAGCCAGTCATGCGCCTTCCTGGACCAAGGGAAAATTTCCGAGGAAGGTGCTGGCTACCTCAGGCAGCCACAGGAGGTCAGACAGCTGTGTCTCATGCCCTCAGTCTGGAGGCCAGGAGCCAGGGGTCCAGGGTGGGAGAGACTTTTCTAGGGCCATGCAGGAGGTAGAGGCAACACTGGCTTTCATGCCCAGGGCTCTGACACTCACGTCCGCTTGTGCAGCCCTTGAGGGAATCGTGACTTTCTGTGTTTGCTGACAGATCATAGTTCTCCAGATTTATTTGTTTGTTAGAACTAAAGTATCTTTTTGTGTAGTCATGAGGCAAGACTGTGGAGGAGGCAGGGAGGCCTGGCTGTCTTCAGCTTCCCGTTCTCATTCCTCTGCCCCTCCTCCCCATCCCTAGCCAACTGCAGCTGTCCAGTCTCTACTCTTCGCCTTGCTTCCATCATAGTGTGATCATAGTCTGTATTTCATGGCTGTTGACATTTCTGTGTCTTTGTCCCCTCCTCCCCACACACTGGGCTGCATGTGTCATTAAGGCAGAACCTTTATCTAGGGCTATAACCCCAGTGCCTGGCACAACACTTAGCATATAGTGGGTCTCAGTAAATATAGGTTAAGAAACTAGCCAGCTCACTTACAAAGAAGTGGTAGAGCTTTACCTTGTTATTTCCTCTGATATAAGATAAATAGCTAAGTAGGTGAGCACCGAGGGGGAGGAAACCATAATTTTCTGAGGTAGGTAATTAACGCACATTATTCATAACAATGACTATGTGAGATAAGATCATGCTTAATTCAAAGGAATAAATCGCTATTAAAGCAGTTGAAGGTATGGAGAAAATAAAAAAAATTTGAGTCTGAAATGGAATCTTAGCTCCTATTGTACTTAAATCACATTTTGTAGGCAAAATTTATTCTACTGTCCATAGGAATAGCCTGTGCTGGACATCACAGTCTTTTAGCAATTACCAAAAGAACTGTCACTGGCCAGTTGGGAGTTTTCAAGCCAGTGGAAGTGCTGTTGTTGTCATTTATGCTGCTGGCGATTGAGCCCAGACACTTTGTACTGGACTATATCCCCAGCCCGAATTTAGAGTCTTCTCCACTGCTTTTTTTCTCAGCATCCTTAGGTGATCATATAACTTAGTTCATTTATGTTGCTGTGACAAAATTCTACAAATGGGGAAATTTATAAAAAACAAAAGTTTATTTTTCACTTTCCGGAGAACGGAAGCTCAAGATTGAGGTGCCAGCACTTACTGAGTGAGGGTTTCTCTCTGTTTCCAAGATGGCGCCCATGCCTTTCACGTCCTCACACAGGAGAAGGCAGAGGGTGAGAGCAATGAATTTTTTTTGAAGCCCCTTTATAAGGACATGAGTTCGTTCATGAACTAAGGCCTCCTCACCTCCTAAAAGCCTCATCCTCTCAATGTTGCCACAGTAGAGACCAAATTTCAACATGAGTTTTCAAGAGGACATATTTAAACTACAGCACCCTGAAAGCTGAGTGAGCAATGGCCTGGTTCTTAGCCCAGTCAGCATTTTATCCCTGGCGGTGCCCAGACACTTGTCAGAATGGGAGTTAGACAACCCTACACCAGCCAGCCCCCCGGCCCCCTGCTGGCCACCACCAGACCACAGGGGTGTACGCAAGCTCAGCTGCTAACGGAGACCGACTCCGATCCACAGCACCACCCAGCTGATCCATAAAACAGCGAGCAGCTACAAACAGCTACTGTTAGAAGCCACTAAGTGTGGCACTGGCTGTTACACAGCCAAAACTTACTGTGGTACCATTTTTCAATTGTTCTTTTCTGTTATTCAAACTATATGTTAAATCTGCCATTCCAATGACTAGGTTTTCCTGGATTAGTATCTTCTTTTTCGCTGCTCCAGGTTCTAATAGTATCCACTATGTATTTGATGACATTGCTTGTGCTCCTTGAATCTGCTTTCTTTGTATAAATATAAACTTAGCAGGATGCGGTTAGGCAGGGCCTGGTGCAATGGGCAGATATAAGCACCCGGTGAGTGGAAGGGTGGAGGCTAGTTCTTGGCATCCTGTATTACCAGTGTCAGAAGCGATCTAGTCCAACTTCTTTATTTTATAAGTGAGGAAATAGACACAACAAGGAGAAATAATTTGTTCAAACTCATGCAGCTAGTTGGCGGCAGAGCTACGTTGGACTTCAGATTTCGCCTACAATTCCCAAAATGTTGAAGGCTTCGCAGGGCTCCTGCTCACTTGGTACAACAACCATCCTGCCCTTCACACCTGACCTGACACGTGTCACCCACTTTCCAACTTTTTGACCTTTCTTGGTGTCGTAGTTACATTCTTACTGAAAGTTTATTTTAGCTCACAGTTTGTAGAGATTCCAGTCCACAGTCAGCTGGCTCGGAGGCAGGACAGCGGGTTACTCATGGCAGGGCGGCAGAAAGCAGACAGCAATCAAAGGCAGAGGGAGGGACGTAGACATTTCAGGCCACTCCCGCACTGACTCCCTCCTGCAACCAGGCTTTGCCTTCCCAATGTCACATTTAGCTATAAACTAACTCATCAGAGGACAAGTCCACGCATGGCATCACAGCACCACGATCCAATCATTCCCAAGAGCCGACCTGCGAGCCCTTGAGACTAGATGGAAACTGTAACACTTGGGTTCCAGTCAACCCGATTCTTTTGATCCCTTCACCGGCCCCTTGATAAGCTCTTCACTGACCCCTGCCCCACGTCATCATCATGCCTATTCTAGAACATTTACCACTCACCTTGCCTAAATAGCTCTTCTCTCATCCTCTTCTAGTTTTTTTTTTTTTTTTAATTAGTACTACGTGTGTGTGGCATATAATACATTAGTTATGGGCAGCTGGTTTTGCATGACACCTCTTAATTCTTTTTCCATCCTCAACTTCTTTCTCCACCCCTTCCTAACATCTTTTTTTTTTTTGTTTTGAAAAGTTTGATTGGTACATTTTAGATATATGTAATGATGACATCCATCATGGGGAAATTGCTCCTGGACGTTTTGTGTCTTGTTTCTTGATTTTTCCCATTCTACTCGCCTCCCTTCAGCTCCTCTTTGCCTCCTTATTTACAAAAGTGATTCCATTTTTTCTTTTATTCTCTTTCTTGTCCCTTCCTTCCTTTCCCTCCTCCCTCCCTTGTTTCCTCTTTCCATTTGAACATTTTCTTCCTATTTCCCAATATCTATTATACAGCTTTGTCCTTATTTTCACTTTCAGTTTCTTATACCAGAGAAACAATGAAGTATTTAAACATATGTGTCTGATTTACTTCACTTAACAGTATGGCCTTAAGGTACATCTATTTACCTAGAAATGTCTCAAGCTTATCCTTCTTTATGGCACGGTAGCACTCCTTGTATAAAAAGTCTTCTTTATCCATTCATTAGTTGGTGGACATTTAGGCTATTTCCAAGAGTTAGCTATTACAAACCGTTCTGCTATAAACATGGGCTCTATCTGCATTCTTATTTAATTGTAGATATTGTTTAATTTCTTCTTTAATTTTATCTGTGACCTGTTGGCTTTTTAGGGAGGTGTTATTTAATTTCAACATTTTTATAGAATTTTTGTGGTTTCTTTTGCCATGAATTTCTAGTTTCATTGGTTCCCTGCTTTTCCCCTGTGTTTGCTTGCCATACCTGGTGGTTTCTTTCTGTTGTTGTTCTTGGAACTTGGTCATTTTTTATCTCTGTTGAAAATATCTCTCAGTACTTTTTGTGGGGTTGGTTTGGCTCTTCAACTGTTCTTTGTCATGGAAGTATCTGATTTCTCCATTATTTTGAAAGACAGTAAGATGTTTGACATTCAGACAGATAGTGAGGTTAAGCTCAACTGCCATGTTATAGGGCAATAATGTCATTAAGGTTCTCTTCTGGAGGGTTAACAATTTAAGTTTTCAGACCAAAAATTAGAGAAAAAGAAGAGCTGCAAGAACAGCCAACATTTTGATCTTAACCTTTCAAGGTTAGTGAAGACTCAGGACATAGGAGAACTTGTACTGTAACATTCTGTAATTCAGTTGTGTCTCAGATTTTCTGATCAAGGAGATTATAGGGCCACAGAGGAAAATAATTGATGATGTAGAGTGTGCCTAAGGAAAGTCACAAGGAGAGGAAACATTCTCTCAGGTTTTCATGAGAGCAAATTGGTCAGGCAATGGCTGTGACTCGTCCACATGGTTAACACTGACGAAGGGTCTACAAACTGCAGTTCAGGGTTTCAGGGTAAATCCTGAGGGGATTGACTGACCTTGGCAGACACAAAAGTTACATTTCTTGTTATATAGGTCTTACCCATCCAGCAGAAAAGTATAAAAATGAGGTTAAAAAAAAAAAAGTAAAGTAATACTAATAGGCTGAGCTGTAAAAGGCTCATGTCAACAACTTCTGACATTGCCAGTCCTATAGATAACTCACTATTATGGACTACAGGACTGTATTGGATTATTTTGCTGACTTCATGTACCTGCAATATTTAAATGGCAATGGAATACCCATCTCTGACAAAACTAAGCAAAAAAAAGGGGATACAAGTGAAGGATCAATGTATCTGCATATACAAAATAGGATAGATATACAGCTGCATTCTCTTAATTCAATGAGAAGAAAGATTTGTACTAATAGTGTTTGGACAGGATATCATGTATGCTTCTTGTACTATGAATAACCACTAAGAAGACCACAATATGCAATGTATTAATTTTTGAAACTGTCCTGCTAATTGGTTTTGAAATTGTCTCATTGCTATTTGTTTCTCAATAAAATTAATAAAAAAATTTTTTAAAGACAGTTTTGCAGGGTACATCAATCTGGGCTGGAAGTTGTGTTCTTTTCTTTTGAACCAGAGATTGAACTCAGACCCTTGCGCTTACCAGGGAAGTGCTTATTCTACTGAGCCATCTCCCCGGCTCCTGGAAGCTGTTTTCTTGCAGGACTTGAAAGGCTTCACTTTAAGCTCTTCTTGTAGGGAATGATTTTCCCCTTAGTGGAATGATTTTACCCTTCTGCAAGGGAATTGGGGTTTTTTATTATTTATTTATTATTTAAATTTTGTGTATTTGGTACAGGGTCTCACTACACAGCATGGACTTGTAGTGGTCCTCCTGTTTCACGAACACACTTGAGAGTTTGTGTTCACAATTTGCCATGATTCTGATGAGCTTTCCTTTATAAGTGATCAGTTTCTTTTCTCTAATAATTTTTAATATTTTTTCTTATACTGAAATTCTGGAATCTTAATTAGTATATGTCTTGGTGTAGTTTATTATTATTATTATTATTTTATTTATTTATTTTTTGTCTTTTTGAGACAGGGTCTCACTGTGCAGTTCAGGCTGGCCTTAAGCTCACTTTGTAGCTCAAGCTGGTCTCAAACTCACAGCAATCCTCCTGCCTCAGCCTCCCTAGTGCTGGGATTACAGGCCTGCGCCACCACGCCCAGCTTGTAGTTTTATTTTGATCATGGCTATTTGGAGTTCTAAATGCTTCATTTATTTGTATGTCAAATTATTTATCCACAGTTGGGAAAATTTCTGTGAAGTTTTTTTTTTTAATGGCATTTATCAGATCTGTCACTGATCCCAACCAATCTTATGTTATTCTGCTTTTGTTCCTCATGTAGCTGTTGGATTGATTTTTTTTCATGGTCTCTTGCTATTTTAAGATATCCTTCTTTTCATGATCACCAGCTGCAATTATGTCTTTAGGATCTGATGTCTATTCTATCCTCTCCTTTGTCCAGTGTGTTGCATATACTTTTAATGTATGGTTAATCTTATGGATTTCTGTTTATATCTGTTTTATGGATTCCATTTGTTTCCTACATTGGGCTTTTTTTGTTTCTATCAATTTTCTAAGCTCATCTATTCTTTTATCTGTATCTTCCCTGTTATTTTTCACTTTAAGCTTCACCCTTTTTGTATTTGAGAGATTATTTTCTCTATAGCCTTTTCCACTTGTCTTTCCACTTCAGTTGCTATCATTTCAGAACATTCCACTGTGTGACTTCTGCTTTCATCTATCTCATTATGTCCCATGCTTGTCCTTGTGGTCTGGGGGTCTGGGGTTGCATTTTGCTTCTGCATCTTATCATTTTCTATTTTATTTTGTTCTCTGTGTTGATGCTTGCCACTTTCTTATGCTAGATATAGCTTTATCACTAGTATTGACCCTTCCCTAGGATACGTCTATTCTTCAGGTTATCCTCTAGATGTAGGTGGTTCTTTATAGCTATCTCAGGAACCTACCTTCCCAATTTGTAAGGGGTACACAGTTACTCTTTGGCTCAGCACCCAACTCTCTGGCACTGGGATGTGGAGATGACTATGATTCCACACAATCACAGTGTTATCACACAGGGAAGAAAAACTGATTACAACATGCATGACCTCCTGGCTAAGGTAGTGCAGGTAGTAATAACAATAGTTCCAAGTACATTTTAATTACTGACAAACTATAATAACCATTAACTTGCTACTTCCAACCACAGGAGCAAACTCTAAAGTTACATAACAAAATTAAACATATGCCATGTACGTGTATGAAGTGATTGTCCTCTTAGTGTAATGATTTTACCTTTCTGCAAGGGAGCTAGGGTTTTCATTACTTATTTATTTATTTTTAAAATTTTATGTGTTTGGTACAGTGTCTCACTATGCAACTTGGGCTTGTAGTGATCCTCCTGTTTCAGCCTCCCTAGAAGTAGGATCACAATCATGAGCCACCATGCTTAGTCTTGATGGCCAGCTCAGTGTGTCTGGGGCAGGGCTGGGGTTTTTTGAGATGAGTAAGTGATAGGATAAAGTGATGAATGAGGTCAAATATATCAGAGGCTCTTGCCTCTGTCTTTACCCTGCTTTACTAAGCCAACTGTACGCAGTGATGAGCCCACAACCAGTAGACCATGAAAGTTAGCTACTTACTAAGCTTCTTGCCCCAGGACTTTCTCCTTGTTCCTGACTTTTCTGACTTTCCCATGGTTCCCGACTATTAGCATATTTGCAACTTTCAAAAATCTTGCACTTACCTTTTGCCACTTGACATTTTTCTTCTGGAATTCCCAGCCCCTATAACTCAACACTTCTAGGCCCTTGACTCATATATACATTTCCAGCTCCTGTGGGTTTGGTTGAGGCTGGGGCCCTGGCTGATCTCTTGTAGCACTGGTCCACCTACTACTCTACAAGATGTGAGGAGTTACTCAATTTATGTGTCTGTTCTTCTGACCAGAATATCATCCCCTTGATGCCAGCTACTATATCTTCAAATGATTAAATCATACTTGTCACTTTGTCTCTTCTCTGGGATCTAGGAAATCAAGTGGGATGTAGAATTAGGAAGAGATTTGGGCTTAATGTGTATGGTACACGTGTCATTTTATCTTTTGGGGGTCATTCATTAGTGATAGACATAGCCCTGGCTCCTTATTCCAAGTACAAGGGAGGCCAGTCCTTTCCTTTTCTTGGCCCCTGGCCTCTTGGACTTATAGTGACTTATTTCCAGATAACCTGATGATCTCACTTTGAATTTTGAATCTTGGATCAAATTACATGACCATCAAAGACAGTGGCCACATGAGAAATGACCTGTTCAATTCAGTGGGTGGGCAGACTGTGGCCAATCTCTTGTGGCACCTGTGTGAGTAGAAATTCTATAACCCAGATATACCATAGTCTGTCAGGGCTGTGTTCTCACCACCTGATTTGGTTTCCTGATGACTTTTTCCACCTGATTCTTCACTTCTTGATAAATTTAGAAAATATTACAGAGAGTGTTTGTTTGGGGAGTTAGAATAAATTTTTTGTTTTCATCCTCATTTTTCATTTTGGATTTTTGTACCTGAGAAGCTGATAGAGGCCACAAACAATAATAAGCAATGAGTTTCATTCATCAAGGATAGACCATATTCCAGGGCAGGCCCTAAGCATTACATACAGATTTTTACTCCTATGACAATTCTAGGAGAGAGTTAGTTTTCACACTTTGAAAATTATTATTATTATTATTTTTTGTCTTTTTGAGACAGGGTCTCACTATGCAGTTCAGGCTGGCCTTAAGCTCACTTTGTAGCTCAGGCTGGTCTCGAACTCATAACAATTCTCCTGTCTCAGCCTCCCGAGTGCTGGGATTACAGGCATGCACCACCATGCCTGGCTAGCACACTTTGAAAATTAGAGTGTCAGCAGCCTTTAGGAATAGTGCTTCTGAAAACACTTGAAAGTCTTCCAAGCATTTGTGTGGGCAGATTTCTGATGAGCTTATATCCAGGAATGGAATTGCTAAGTCATAACACTGATACATTCATATTCAGAAGCTAATGTTCAACTGTTTTCAGAAGAGCTTTTATAAATTTTTATTTCATCTAGAATTTGTGTGAGATTCTGGCTTTAATATGTGAATGTCTTCTAGCTAATATTTAATATGGTCTTTTTTGATGTTAGTCCTCCTGACAAATGCAATTCTATCATGCCTACCAAGGTTAAGCACCTTCACACTTTTTTTATTTTAAAATTATTAAGCAGGTCATACAGAAGACTTTCACCTTCCGATCTCCTCCGACCAGCACAACTTCTCGTTACTGACATCTTGGGTTAGTGCCGTGCCGTGACGGCATTAGTGCGTGCATCAGTGCAATGACTCAGCAGTTCTATTCCTTTGTACGTGCTCGGTAGATGCATGTTGACATGCCTGGAAGACACGCAAAAGCGGCCACAGCAACGTTGTTCATAAAAACGTCTGTGAATTTAATATTGATGCACCAATATTGATAAATTATAATTAACAAAAAGTCCACAAGTCATGGTTCACTGTTGGTGTTGTATCATTCTGTAGGTTTTGACAAATATAATGTCATGTGCCCATCATGACAGTCTCACACAGAGCAGTTTTACTGCCCTAAAATCTATGCGTCAGTCTCCTGTCCATCCCTCTAGATCCCCACTCCAATCTTTGGTGATCACCATCCTTTTGATGACTCTGTAGTTTGCTTTTTTGGGAATTTCATAGGTGGCTTCATTCAGTAAAACAACTGCTCAGTTGGCTTCTTTCACTTAGGGACATGTAGTTAAGCTTTCTCCAGATCTTTCTGTGACTCAGTAATTCATTAATTTATATCACTGAATAGTATTCCATTGTGTGGAATAATACTCCACAGTTGCTTATTCATTCACATCTTCAAGGACAGCCTGGTAGCCTCCACATTTTGGCCATTACAGATAAAATTGCTGGAAACGCTCATGTACTGACTTTGTGTGGATACAAGTTCTCAACTCACTTGGATAAGAGCATGACTGAAGGGTCTCATAGTAAGAGCATGCTTAATTTTTCTTCTTTTATATTACTACATAGTGGTTCACAGGGGCCACATTCATCGTGGGGACTTTGGGTTTTTTATTTTTTGTTTTATTGAAGTACAAATATCAATGAGACAGTTTTAAGATACCTTGACAAGATGGATTTGATAAATTAATACATTGCAAACTGTTTCCATAATGTTTTGGTATCATAGAAGGTGCATACATGATATTATACTTACAGACATTATTATAGCAGATGTCTCTTATCAGTAAATTAAGAGAGTGTAGCTGTTTGCGTATCTTATTTTTTATACCTGAATTACATCAAAGATTCAATAATTAATACTTTCTACCTTGTCATTTTCCTAGTGCTTGTCCATAGTACTAGAAGCTGACATAATATCCTGTCCAACCACCATTAGTTCAGATCTTGCCTCTCATAGAATCATGTAGAAGCACAGCGTTATCTATCTCAACTGTACTGTCCACACACACACATCATGATTCTTCCTTCTATACCCCTTCCTTTGTCTACACCAGAGATGGCCACTACATTGTCATTCAACTACTTTAGGTGCCTGAACTCAACAACACAATCCAACACAGTCCAGCATTCCACAACAATAGTGAGTTATCTGAAGAAGTTGTCGACCGTAGCCATTTACAACTCAACTTATCTTATGGCCCCACGGTGTATACTTCATTTTTATACTTTTCTGCTGGATGGTTAAGACCTAGATAGAACAAGACATATATACCAACACATGTACTTTATGTTTCTGATGAGGTCAGTGAAGTCCCCTCAGGGTTTATCTTGAGATCCTGTACCTTAGTCTGTAGATCCTTTGTCTGTGTCATCCATGTGGATGAGTCACGGCCAATGCTTGACCAGTTTGCTCTCTGTGAGAGCCTGAGAGAAAGTTTTATTTCCATGTGACTCTCCCCAAGCACACTATAGAACATTGATCTCTTTCCTCTGTGGCTCCATAATCTCCTTGTTCAGAAAATTTGGAGCTCAACTGAGTTTCATGATGTTGCATTACAGGTTCTCCTATGTCCTGAGTCTTCGCTGACCTTGAAAGGCTAGGGCCAAAATGTTGGCTGGCCTTGTGGCTCTTCTATTTCTCCAATTTTGATCTGTGAACTTAGGTTGTTAACCATCCAGAAGAAAAGCTGATTAGTACTCTGAAGCATATGCCATTCACTTTGCCTTACTGGACTCGATCAATTTTAGTTGTTGTTGTACATTTCCATTTGTATTTCTGCTTTTTGCTTCTTATACTAGGAAGACTATACGATATTTACACATGTGGGTCTGGTTTATTTCACTTACGAGTATATGTCCAAGTGGCATCCACTTCAGTATAAATACTTCAAACTTATCATTCTTAATAGCTGAGTAATACTCCATTATATAGAAATACCACATCTTTTTCAACCGTTCCTCATGTGATGGACATCTTGGTTGTTTCCAAGATTTTGCTATCACACATTGTGATGCTATAAACATAGGTACACATATATCACTATGATATAATGTTTTCAGTTCCTCTGGGAAAATTCCCAGTAGGGGGATAGTCGGCTTGAATGGGATTTCTAGTCCTACTCTTTTGAGGAGTCTCCACACTGACCTCCACAATGGTTGTACCAATCTACATTCCCACCAGCAGTGGAGAAGTGTTCCCTTTTCTCCAAAACCTCTCCAACATTTGTTATTGGTTGATTTCCTTATGATAGCCATTCTTTCTGGAGTGAGATGATATCTCAGTGTTGTTTTTATTTGCATTTCACGGATGACTAGCGATGTGGGGCATTTTTTCATATATTTATTCACTTTAATTTCGTCCTCTGAGAAGTGTGTATTCATCTCAGATGCCCATTTCTGAATCGGGTCTTTAAATGTGAGGGCCCTGTTTTATCTTAGTTCTTTATATATTCTAGACAGTAGACCTCTGTCTGATTGCTTATTAGTTAGGATTTTTTTCAAAATGTTTGGGTTGTCTTTTCACTCTGTTGACAATTTCTTTTGACATGCAGAAGCTCCTTAAGAAGAGTTGATCCCAGTTGTTGATTCTTTCAAGTGCTTCCCGTGCGGATATATGTTTGCTCATGAACTCTTTACCTGCCCCTAAGTCTTCAAGAGTTCATCCTACTTTTTCTTCCAGGAGATTGAGTGTTTCTGTTTTAATGTTTAGATCTTTAATCCATTTTGACTTTAACTTAGTGCATGGTGATAGAGCTGGGTCAAGTTTTAGTTTTCGGCATGTAGAAAGCCATGTTTCCCAGCACCACTTGTGAAAGAGGCTATCTTTCTTCCATTGAGCTTGTTTAGCCCCTTTGTCGAAGATCAGATGGCTGAGTGTGGTTGTAGATGCCTCTGCATGTTCTAATCTATATCGTGGGGACTTTGTACATGTGCATAACACATCTTAATTCTTTACCTTCTCCTCCTCTCTCTCTATCCTTTCTTCTCCTCCCCATTTTCAATGAGCTCTATTTTCATTTTTTTTTTCCTTCAGCTGTTCTGACCATGTTTAATTTTGTAATAAACTGCTGAGCTATCTTCCAAGGTGACTGGGCCATTTTCCATTTCTGTCAGCAATGAAGAGAATTCCTGCTGGTGTCAGTGCTTAGATTTTAGCCACTCTAACCTGTGAGGTTGTGCAGCTTATTTTCATCTGTAGCTTTCCAGTGACACAAATTTAAACCTATTTTTGTAGGCTTATTTGGCACCTGCACATCTTTAATTGGTGAGTTGTTTGCTCAGATCTTTGCCTATTTTAAAATTGTATCTTTTTTTTTATTGTTGAGTTTAGGGGTACTTTGCATATTTTGGAATTTTTTAAAAATTGGATATAATTTTATTTTTTCCCGTTCTTTGGCTTGTCCTTTGCTCCCTTGATGGAGACCACACTGAGGTGGTGCTGAGTAGCCTTTAGAATTAATCAGCTTGGGGTGGGCAGATGGCTCAGTAGAATAAGTGCTTCCTTGGAAAGCACAAGGGTCTGAATTCAATCCCCAGTTCACCACAAAAAAAAAAAAAAAAAAAAATCATGCTAGAATTAATCAGCTTGCTTTCTATATTAGCCTATGAGTCTGTCCAGGCCTAGGAGACCTGCCCGATGAGCTAGTAGCTGGCGTGCAGAGACAGAACTGTCCATGCCAGTGCTCACGGTAGAGGTCTGTAGTGGCCTGTGATGCTGCCGTGTCCCTGAAGGCCAAATCACACAGCAGTGGAGGCACTGACTCTTCCTGGGAATTCCTGGGCAATAACTGCCAACCTTAGAGGTAAGACAGATCTCTTATTAAGCAGATTTACTGCTTGGAAAACGTCTTTGTTCTACCTTCTGAAGGCCTCGCTCACTTTCATGAGTTTTGCTTCAGCTATTAACTACACTTCCCTATACTACCCCCGCCATACAATGTACCAAATAATAGTGGAAATTTGGGTAAATTGGGGTCTTAGCCACAAGACCTCCGACCTTCCCAGATCTCCAAATACCATATTATCTCTTCTGTTGTCTTGTGTCCTTCACTGTACACTCACACAGGGGATTTGGAGACTGGAAATTCCTGTATTCCCTTACCAGCATCTCTCTTTTTTATGTATTTGGGACAGGGGTCAGATTCATAGTGATCCTCCTGTTTTCAGCCTTCCTGGCACTGGGATTACAGGCATGCACCACCACGCCTGGTCTAACAGAGTCTTTAATTGAGCAGGAGTCTTTAACTTAAATCAAGTCCATCTTATCATATTTTTCTCTTTCATAGACTGTGCTTTTGATATCATGTATCTGAAGATTCATCACAAAACCTAGACTGTTCTATGTTACTTTCTAGATGTTTTATGGTTTTGCTTTTTTACATTTCAGTCCATGATTCATTTTGAGTTAAATTTTGTGAGAAATATAAGGTCCACATTTGAATCTATTTTTGTGTGTGTATAGATGTGTTGTTTTCCAGTCTGATGCATCAAAAAAATCATCCTTTCTCCATGGAATTGTTTTTGCCCCTTTGTCCAAGATCAGTTGACTCTACTGTGTGGGTCTATTACTGGGCCCTCTATTCTCTACTCCATTCCATTTATCCATTTGTCTATTCTTTCACCAGATTTTCCACTGTCTTGATTACAGAATCTTTATAGTGAATCTTGCAACCAGGTGGTGTCAGGCCTACAAGTGTTACTTTTTTTCATATTGAATTGGCTGCTCTGGGTCTGAATTGTGGAGGGCGAATCGTCAGCACACAGCTCTAGGGCAGTAGCACTGTTCTGCGCGGTACAGGCTTCAGGATCATTTGTCAGCACCTCCAGACTAGCCTGCAGGAAACCTTGTGCCCTGAGTCTGTAGATTGTTTTCGGAAGGTACAACATTGCTGGCCACCCTCAGATGTATTTGCCACTTGGATTCTTTTTGTGGACATGCCCATTCTGAGCTTTGACCATTTTACTTTTCTTTCTTTTTTTTTTTTTTTTTTTTTTTTGGCAGAACTGGGGATTGAACTGAGACCCTTGTGCTTGCCAGGGAAGCGCTTATTCTACTGAGCCATCTCCCTGGCCCCCCATTTTATTCTTCTATTAATTTGTTATTTATCCTAGAAATGGTATTTTCTTTGTATATGAATTGCAGATATCTTCATGCCTTTTGAGTCTGATAGTGTTGTCTTTTAGTGACTCAAAATGTTTAATTTGAATTTCATTTGGTTTATTTTTATTGTTACATATTTCATGACTTGTTCAAGATCTCAAGGTTGTAAGTGACTTCTGCTATGTAATTTTCTGGAGGAAGGATCTGTAAGCTTTTTCTAAAAATAATCACATGGTCTTATGGGCTAGAGAGTTTCAGTTACAGTTACTAAACTCTGCCTTTGTAGGGTGAAAGCAGCAACAGATAATATGCGCATGTTGGAAGTGTCTTTGTTCCACTAAAACTTTATGTATAAAAACAAGCAAGGAGTTAGATTTGTCCCACGGGCCATAGTTGGCTGAACCCTGCTCAAGAGCGGTGCTGCTCAGTGGAGCTTTCGGTGATGGTGGACACAATCTATATGCATAAGTTTACAGTAGCCTGGGTATTAGTGGCTATTATGCTAGAAATGTAGCTACTGCTGAATTTTAAATTTTATTTATTTTTAATTAAATAGCTGTCTATGAGTAGTGGCCACATACGGAACAGTACAGTTCTAGAGCATTACTGTTCCATCTTTCCATCAGATCTATGATCCATAGCGAATTGATTTTCCTGTGCAGTGGGAGGTAGGGAAAGGGGGAGCTATTCAATTTTCTCAGAATCACTTATAATCATGTATTATCCATCAGTGGGGACACAGTCTGAGAAATATGCTAGCAGGCAATTTTGTCATTGTGCAAACGTGATATAATATGCTTGCACAGATAAAGAATTCTGCAAGGTCGCTAGGGATGTGATATGCTCTTATGGAACTGCCATTGTTCTGCAGTCCATCATTAAGTGAGTGCTGGTGTGCAGCTCATGGGTACGTTTAAGAGGCTCTTTCCTGTAGCTTGTCAGTATGCCTTTGACAGATAACTTATGTCTCCATATGCATGCAAATGTATCTATCCCCATACCAATCACAGTATCTTAACACTGAAGCTCAGAAATAGCATAGATGGGTGTTCAGGAGATTTAATCTTTTTTTTTTATGTTAGAATGATTTACTATTTTGCATTTATTTGCATTTCCATTTAAATGGTAGCTTATCAGTTTACACACACACACACATACACACACACACACACACACACACACACACACACACAAACCAACCAACCAACTAACTAAACAAATACATTTTGCTTGGATCTTTATTGGGATTTATTGACCCTATTGACGAAATTGGGGGAAGCCACGTTTACAGTATTTCATCTTCCAATCCATGGCCTGATATAACTTCCCCATTTATTTATCTTGTCTTTCATGTTTATCAATGATATTTTATATGTTTCCAGCACAGAGTACTTCCTTATATTTCAGTAGATAGATTCCTGAGTATGTTTGTGCTGTGATATGAGACATCTGTAAAATATACTTTCTAGTAATTTTTAGCTGGTATATAGATATACATGCGATTGTCACACATTGACCTTGTATTGATAGTTTATCAGGGTAGTTAGATTATTTTGAGGTGTCTATACATAAAAAGGTAATTTGTGCATAGAAGCATTTCCACCTCATTCATTCAGTTTTTCTTTCTGTTATTCTTTCCTGCACTGGCAAGAATCTTCAGCAAATGTAGAATGCAAGTGGTGGTAGTACAGCACATAGTCCTGTCCTAAGGGGGGGTCAACTTAATTTTTTTTTCTTGAGATAGGGTCTTGCTATGTAATCCAGCCAGGTTTTGAATTTACTTTGTAGCCAAGATTGGCCTTGAACTCATGGTAATCTTTCTGCCCCAGTCTCCTGAGTTCTGGGATAACAGGCATGTGTCACCGTGCCTGGCACTGGGGTCACTCTTAAAGTTTGCTCCAGGTGACCCTTCTCAGTGCCCCCTAACTTACTGATTTTCTGAGGTTAAACCAATCCTGCATTCCTGAGATACTTCCCCTTGGCTATCTTATGACTGGATTCACTGTGCTAATATTTGACTATGATTTTTGGCATCTATGTTAGAGGGCAAGATTGACCTATAATTTTATTTTCTGATACCTTTTTTCAGTTTTGGAATCCAAGTGAAGTTGACCTCATAAAACCAATTGGAAAGAATTTCTCCTTCTTGTATCTTCTGGCAGTGTTTTGTAATGTTGTGTCTTGTGCCTTGGGGGACTGTTCATAGCATTCTGAGCTTCTATTCCGTTGCTGCTTGCAGTGAACCCTCTTGGCCACTTGCGATCATCAAATATCTCCAAACTTTCCAGATGCTCTCTGGAATATAGATAGGTGTGGGGGATTCCCCTTCATCTGAGAACCACTGACGTGACACATGGTACAAATTTGTAGTCAGCTTTCAATTATTTTTCCACATGCCACTCAATTTATTTTACTTCTTTTTTTAAAATAGCCTTTATATCTTTTTTATTTACTTATTTATTGCATTGGCCTGAATCTCTACTACAAGGTAGAATAGAGATATAGCAGGGGAAAAACTTTCAGTACTTTTTAAGTTTAATTTTTTTTAAGTTTAATTTTTTATAGCAGGCTTGCTGAGAATATCAATTTTCTGATTTGGAATGTTCTATTCCTAATTTGTTATGAGTCTTAAAAAAAGAACTCATTAATAGTTATCGGTGTTTTTATTACATACTTTCTCCCCTGTATCTATGTAGATGATCATATAAATGTCCCAAATTATGTAATGTTTCATTTCATAACTACTTTATATTACCTTAATTGATTTCACAGTGATAAATTAATTTTGCCTTTTAAAAAATAAACCCAATAGCAAAGATCTTGGATTATGTTTTGTTTTTCCTCCAGGGAGATTCAACTTTTGCTGTTGGCAGGCATCAGTAATTAGTAGTTCAGGATGAATTTAAGCCAGTCTTAGACACTGAGTTGATTCAGAAGTGAGCTGCAGGGCCTTCCGGGGCTCGCCGCCTCCTGTTCCTTCTTACTCAGGGAGCAGATGTTCTGGTTTTCTGGTGCATCTGGCAGGTGCGGAGTTCCCAGGCGTCTCCTCCATGGTAGACCCTGGTCGTCAGCCTTGATTCCCTGGCTTCTCCCAAGTGTGGCAGGAGCACCACCCGGACTCCTAGTCACCACTCCTCTTTTCAGGCCTCAGTGACAAAGGCACCTCGCGTGCTCAGGTCTCCAGACAAACGCTCTCTCAGCAATGGCCCAGCCATTATTTCCCATTTTATCTGCCTTTTGAGGAATTCTGTTTCATTATCTGAAAAAAAAGTATCATTGTTATCGGCATCATTTTGTTCAGCTTTGTAACTGCTCTCTGCAGCCCGAGTGCCAGTTCCAAGCGCATTGTCCTCTCTCTTTGCCATTGCTGGTCCCTGCCTAGATTTCTGAGTTAATTTATTCCTGCTTTTCTATACAGCCTTAGGGCCTAGCTATGTGCTCCCAATTATACTGCTCACTTCTGATTGCTTTTGAACTTTATGTGAATAGAATCTTTGAATGTATTCTTGAGTGTCTCACTTCTTTTGTTCAAGGTTATGGCTTTCAAAGTTTAGGAAGATCGTGCTTTTTTTCTCTGTTCAATTGTTTTCCCATGGATATGCTGCATTATTTTCCCATTCTACAGCAGGTGAACATTTGTATTATTTCTGGTTTGGTCTACTCTATATAATAAGTGTTGTCAAAACACTTCTTTTTTTATTTTTTTTTTTAAAAACATTTTGTGTATAGGGTCTTGCTATGTAGTTCAGAGTCATAGTGATCCTCCTGTCTCAGCCTCCCTTGTGCTGGGATTACAGGTGTGCGCCACCACACCCAGTTTCGGTGGGCTGCACAGCATGCCCGGGCTCTGGAGCCAGCTTGCCATGTATCACAAGGGATTGGACCTAGGTCTTTCAGCTTGTCAGGCAGGCACTTAGCCCACTGAGCTGTCTCTCCAGCCCCTGTCCACACACTTCTTGGTGCAGGGGCAGAGTTATGGGATGTGCACACTGCATCTTCCACTTTGCTTGATCAGACCAGGCTCTTTCCACAGTGGTGGGACCCGTGTACAATCCCCCAGCGCTGTAAGCTCCCTGTTGTTCCATGATCTTGCCAGCCCTTGGTGTCGATGGACCTTTGGCCGTTTGCCCATATTGTTGCCAAGTAACTTGGTTAGAAACTGCTCACCAATGAACAGCGTTCCAGGTCCTTCTTTTTGGATGAGGCAAGCCAAAAATATCCCCAAAAGTTTATTTGAAAAGTTCAGAGTGAACATATATAGAAGAAACCAGCTCTGCAGAGCAAACTTGGGGTGAACAAAGAAGGTACAAGCAAAAATAAAAATGCATGCCTTGCATCTTAGAAACTAGGTGTGGGCTGTTGTGAGAACTCACAACAGCAGCTCCCCGTCCTCTTCCTCTTCTTCTTCTTGCATTTGGCACAGGATCTACAGGGACCACAGGGTCTTTCTATTTATATTGGACTCAGAGTGATTCTTCTGTGTTCAGCTTCCCAAGTGCTTGGGTTACAGGACCCCCCCACCACACCCAGTCTCAATCTCCGTCTCAGCACACCCCAGGGGTGGGGCTGGCAGGGCATCCTGGGAATCGAACCCTGGCTGCTGTGCTCTGCATAAGCAGGCAGTTGAGTCTGCTGAGCTAACAGGCTGGCCCTTTCCTGCCTTCTTTTAAGCCATCAACATCCCTGGGAGCTCGGGAGAAGTTCCTCATGTAGGACCCTGGTGCTGTCCTGGGAATCTTGTAGTTGACAGGTCCTATTGATTTCCTCTGGCAGCTTTGCCACGCCCTATCTCTTACATCAGTATGGTGACCACAAATTGTCAATCCACCACACACTCTTTTGGAATATGTGGCCATATGCATTTACTTTTTTTCAAAATACCTGGACTTGGTTTTGGCAGGCTGTGTGGTTGTCACGCAAAGGTGCCAATGGCTGCAGAGGTATGGAGGTTGTCAGCAACTTGTGCCAGCTCAAGCTCTTCATCTCCCACCCAGGAGTGGTCAGGGGTCTCAGTCTCCGAAGAGCTTCTGACTGTGGGTGACGGCCCAGGAGGTATATGGAGCAAGTTGCTCATCAACTCCAAGCCGAATTCCAGAGAGGAGTCCACCGTTAGATCAAGTTCAGAGCTTTCTCCCACAGATGGCCCAGGCAAACGAAAAGCTTAGAAAAGAAATGGAGGCACTCCTCCTGGTCATTTCAATATTGAAAATATAGACAGGACCGTAGGCAATGTTCTGCAAACGGATGTGGTCTTATTTGAAGTGAATCAGACAGATTCAAAAGAAGAGGACCGTTCAGAAGAGAGTTCCCAAGACAGTTCAGAGGACAGGCCAGAGTCTGAGGACAAGGATGACGGCATCACCATGGATAACAGTAAACTTCCTAATTCAGAAGCTGAAAAGGCAAGATTGAAGTTCGAGGCAGTCCACCAACTAATAAGGAACGGTGAAATCAATGATTTAAGAAGAAAACAAAAACAAACCAAAACAAAAAATACCTGGACTTTTGTCTTACTCTCTCTCTCTTTTTTAAAATTGGGTTGTGTATGTGATTTTTTTTAAAGCCTGTGTGTGTGTGTGTGTGCGCGTGTGTGTGTGCGTGGTGTGTGATAACTTGTGAGGGACTGGCTCAGGCAGTGCTGGAGGCCGAGGAGTCCTGAGTGTTCTGCCTGCACGCTGGAGAGCCAGGAGACCTGAGTGTGGAGGGCAGAGAGCCGGGAGGCAGCGGCAGAGCCCAGTCCCAGGGCGAGCAGAGGCGACCCCCCCTCAGCCGGGCAAGCCAGAGCAGACAGCAGAGAATTATTCCTCTCTCTGCGGCTTGATCGAGGATGCTGCCCCTCTGGAGGGATAGCAGTGGGAGTAACAACGCAGACGAATGAGGCTCTAGGAAAAAAAATCCAAGTCAGAAATAATTGCTCAGATAACTACAGAGATGGGGACCATAATGAAAGACTTGGTGACTCCAGCGCAGACACATACATATATATATTTTTTAAAGTAGAGAAGCTTAGGAAAATCATGGACTTCACGAATATCCAACACAGGAAAGAAATGGAATCCATGAAACAGATTCAAACAGATATCCAAGAGATTAGAAATTCCTTTGAAAGTACACGCAGCAGAATGAGCCACTGTGAGGACAGAATGAGTCTTACTTTGCGTCTTATTTACTCTTTCAGGTTCTTATTCCATTGAGCCATCTCCCTGGCCCTCTTTCAGGTTCTTATGTTAAGGAGACAATCCGATATTCGCACATGCGAGTCTGATTTATTTCACTTATAAGCACGGTCTCAAGTTGCACCCATTTACCTATAGAAGTCTCGAGTTCATCCCTGAGCCAGGACTAGCGGTCCCATTCCACTCAGCAGCTCC
Organism: Ctenomys sociabilis; assembly: GCA_004027165.1. Lineage (NCBI taxonomy): Eukaryota > Metazoa > Chordata > Mammalia > Rodentia > Ctenomyidae > Ctenomys > Ctenomys sociabilis. The sequence continues at coordinate 58,604 of PVKA01005472.1, forward strand.
CCTTCTTGATTTTTCCTGCGAGAATCAGAAGCACCCTACCGCAGTGATGTATGTGCCCCAAGTTTATAGTAGCGGGATCCTGGAAACAACGCGAATGCCTGTCAACTGAGGAACGGATAAACAAGTTTTTTAAAAGATGTGGTATTTTTCTCTCACAGAGAGCAAACTGGTCAAGCATTGGCTGTGACCCATCCACATGGATGACACAGACGAAGGATCTACAGAATAAGGTACAGGACTACAAGATAAACCCTGAGGGGACTTCACTGACCTCATCAGAAACATAAAGTACATGTGTTGGTATATAGGTCTTGCTCTACCTAGGTCTTAACCATCCAGCAGAAAAGTATAAAAATGAGGTATACACCGCTGGGCCATGATAATAAGTTGAGCTGTAAATGGCTATGGTCGACAACTTCTTCAGATAACTCACTATTGTTGTGGATTGCTGGACTGTGTTGGATTGTGTCGTCGAGTTCAGGCACCTAAGTTAGTTGAATGACAATGGAATGCCCACCTTTGGCAGATGTAGACAAAGGAAGGGGTATAGAAAGGAAGAATCATGATGTGTGTATATGGACAGTACAGTTGGGATAGATAACGCTGTGCTTCTACATAATTCTATGACAGGCAAGACTTGCACTAATGGTGGTTGGACAGGATATTATGTCGGCTTCTAGTACCATGGACAAGCACTAGGAAAATGACAAGGTAGAAAGTATTAATTATTGAATCTTTGATGTAATTCAGGTATAAAAAATAAGATACACAAACAGCTACACTCTATTTACTGATAAGAGACATACGGTATAATAATGTCTGTAAGTATAATATCATGTATGCACCTTCTATGATACCAAAACATTATGAAAACAGTTTGCAATGTATTAATTTATCAAATCCATCTTGCCAAGGTATCTTAAAACTGTCTCATTGATATTTGTACTTCAATAAAACAAAAATAAAAAATATATATAAAAAAGATGTATTTTTATACAATTTGGAGTACTACTGAGCTATAAAATGTACAATAGTTATTGGAAAATGGAAAGGAACCATTCAAGAGGAAAGAGAAACTGGTATGGGGAAAGAAGAAAAGAAGGAAAGAATATATATATATATATATATATATATATATACATATATAATCACAAAAATAATTATGGGCTAATGAGATAGCTCAGTGGACAAAGCTCTTGCTTTGGCAAGTGCAGGGACCAGAGTTCGATTCCTGGTCCAGCATGCCTCACTGGCTGTGCCCTTGGGTCATGCTGAGCCAGCAACAGAGTCTGGATGTGGTGGCACAAACCTGTATTCTTAGTGCTGGGGAGGCTGAAAACAGGAGGATCACTAGGAGTCTAAGCTGTATAGTGAGGCCTATACCAAGCACACGCGCACACACACACATACACACAAAGATAGTTATACTACTAATTTCTATTATTTAATTGAAAAGAAATGTCTGTGCTTATATTGTCTGATCAATTTTCTTGCCTATGTCTTATAATCTGGGCAACTACTTTAAATATAATAATACACAATGTATTAACAATCGTTCCTCTCCTACTTCTTTTTTTAGTGTGCTTGGTACAGGGCCTCACTATGCAGCTTGCTCAGACTTGGAGCGATCCTCCTGTTTTTAGCCTCCCCAGCACTGGAATTACAGGCTTGCATCCCCATGCCTGGACTTGGTGGCCGGCTCTGTGCCCAGAGGCGAGGCTGGCATGGTGTACTGTAGCAGGGATCAATCCCTGTCTCCGTGCTTGCGTAAGCAGGAGCTTAGTCTGTTGAACTATCCTGCCAGCCCTCTGCTATCTTGTTTTGAAAGTTGTATCATTTTTAAAATGATTTTTTCTCTTGGAAATGAAAACAGCGATTTCTGGAGTATGAGTGTGAGACAGAGGAAACCCTTGTGAGACCATGGCATCCACAGTTTAGGGCCCTTTGACCCTCGTGGCACTATGAAGGACAGGATTCTCCTCCATTACAAAGCTGATGAGAGTGAGGTTTAGAAAAAGAAAGCCACTCACCCAGAGCCACAGAGAGCAGAGCATATGGGAGGCTTTGAAATGGCCACAAATCCTCCCTATTCTTGTCTGCACACCCCTTGTAACTTAGCTGTGCCTTCAAGAAAAGATGGAATTAAAGCCTGGTTTGGTGCTACATGCCTGCAATCCCAGCACCCTGGGAGGTCAATACAGGAAGACTCCAAGTTCAAGCCTAGTTTGGGGAATTCAGCAACTTAAAAAAATCAAAAGAAAAGGTCTAGAGATGAAGTTCAGTATGAAGGTCCTAGGTTCAATCCCCAGTATAAATAATAAAAAGAAGTCTCTCGCTTTCCAGTGTGTGAACCTCGTCTTGATCCTGAGGTGTTGTCTGTCCCAATAAGCCACTAGCCAAGGCTGGCACGGGACAGGAATAGAGGTGTCCGTACTTCAAGGGTTCCTTCCTGGGTGCCTGGATGTGGAGATCCCTCGGGAAGCCCAGGCTGGCTGCCAAGAGGGAGAGCGCATGGGGAGCGGCTGTGTGAAATGCTGGTTTGATTGTTGTTTAGACAATGATATTATTTAGACCCCACGAGACAGCTGCCATTAAAAGTTGTTACTCACAAACCCTGAGAGGAGGAGCACATGGGAAAGAAGAAGGCGAGACTGACAGGAAAACAACACAGTCGTGAACCTCTGTTTAGCTGAGGTAACTTTCCCAGAGTCCCACGGCTCATTGTGGTATATCCAGGATTTGGACCACAAATGTATGCTTTTAGAGCTCAGGCCCAGAGGACGTAGCTGGTTCCAGGCTTGCCCTCGACTGGAAGCTCTGGGCTGCTTGGGGAGCCACCAGTCTACCGGTTCCCAGAGGAAGGAGCAGGCTGGCAGCAGAGGCAGGTTCAGGGTTCCCTAATCTGAATGATTTCGGGGATCACGGAGCCTCCAGCTGTCTGGGTTCAGCAGCAGTGATTCAGGCCTGTGAACAGCAGTGCAGGCTGGGAGCAAATCGCAGCCTCTCCTGCTAGGAGCAGAGAGGAACTCTGTGAATTCAGCCGCTGCCTCTGGAAGCTCCAGGGACATAGCTTGCCACCCACCTCAGCTGCAGCTGCTGCCGGCCAGTGCCGTGCAAGGCAGAGACAGTCGGTCCCACAGGCACAGATTCCCTCTGCTTCATGTCTCTGTGCTGCTTCCAGTGGACAAAACCGCCAGTGTTACCAGGAGAGCCTAGAGTCAGGAGGACAGGTGTGAGCAGTGCGGGCTCAGGAGGCCCCACAGCCCCAGAGGGGCCTCTGCATGTGCTCTGAGCTGCTGTCCGGTCCCACACAAGCACTAAGTGGGACCACCTACCACACTCTGCCAGAGCAGTCAGGAGACGGGGGAAGAGTGAAGGTGGGGAGTGAGAGAGAAGCACCAGGTCAAGGAAATACACCTGGGCTTGCAGCTCCGAGGCAAGTAGATATAACCTCCTGAGCCTCAGCTTCCATATCTGCAAAACGGGCATAGTACTCTCTCAACACACCTCCTGGGTTTGCCGTTCGCACTGAGATGATGACGATCACAATGATAAGTTACTACTGTACAGCGAAGACCCGCGTTTTGTATTTCAATGAATCATTCCATGAAGCGATTTATTATGATTTCTACTGTACAGGCGAGGAAACAAAATCCTAGAGGGTTGAAGTAACTTTCTCCGTCACACAGCTAGTTGTGGTGGATCCTGGATTACTGGGAATATAAGGTTTCAGAGCTCATGGTCAGTGGAAGGGGTTGGTCCTAGTCCCGCCCGCCCTTATCAGGTATGGGCTTTTCTGGATCTCACTGTGTATGGCCAGGATGCCAGGATCGGCCAGTTCTCAGTCTGGTAATGAACCCAAAGGGATTCTCCGGTGGTGTTTCCTCTCTGCAGCTTTCAATTCACATTTGCATTCCACACCGTTTGGCACCAGAGTCCCTTGTAGAATGGAGCGGGCTGGATCCAAGAGCAGGTAGGAAAGAGCTGAGTCATGTTCCATCAAGAACCTCGGCAAACATTCAGCTTTAAAATAACTTGCTGAAGTCCTGTGAGTTCTCAACGCATCACAGGTCCCGCTACGGTAGGCTGCCTGTATTTTTCTAGAAGGCAAGCTGTATGAAGGGACGCTGAGTAAAGATCTTTGAGCAAAAGCACTGAACACTGTGTTTTCCACTAGAGACAGACACGCTTGTGGGATTGTCAACGTGCCCGCTGGTCACGTGGGGTGGTGGGCACTGGGGCTGATGACACCCAGCTCGCTCGATCTCTACTCATCGACAATCCATTACCATATGGTTGTAGCTCATCTTTGTATAGTCAGGGACTGAGGACATCATAGGTGACTGAGCACAGCTCAAGAGGGCTAGGAAGTCCCTCAATGAAGCGTGTCTCTACTGTCACCTTGTCTGAGCAGTGACATGCTTCTGGCAGTTGTCCAGTCTCAGGGTTCATATTTTTTAACTTTTCTGTGTTCTCTCAGAAAAAAACAGCTTCATAATTTCCAAAGGCTCCAAACATTTCAGGTTCATGGTGCCTTTGGCATCTCAGGAGGGTTTGCTTTCCAATGTTTCTAAAGCAAAAGCAACAGCACTGTGCATTTCTGCTGGTCGATGGAAAGGAGCAGTTGGTGCTTAATTGGTTTTGTCCCCTTCTTTCAATCCTTTTACCTTTTTCTCTTCTTAATTTCTTTCTTGCTTCTAATTTTTCATGCATATATCTGATAATATGAACAACTAATTTGAAGACAACACATTCAATACAACAAATACTGTGAAACTCATATTATTTGTTTAGTGAAATTCTGTATCGTTTGTAATTTTCCTGTTTTAATACTATTTTGTACTCTCTTTAAAAAATTAAAAAAAAAATCTGGGTATTACTCAAAATTCCTAGCAACTTTATTACCATTTAAGCACAAGTAAGGAAGTTTGCCTAACAGAAAACAATGCAAGTATAACGAAAGCAGACCCCTGCCTCACTCTCAGGGAACCACATTTCCTTCTAATGGGACTCGTGGGCTTGCGGGGCACTGCCCAGCTTCTCAAACCTTGTCATCAGATTGAACACTGCTACCCTCAAGCCCTGCTCTGTGTGGCCATCTGAAGATGCTAAATTTTCTCTAGATGCTGTCCTGAACATTTAGATAGCTCACTGGGCTCCTCTGAGTTCACTGCCGCACCCTATGAAGCTCGGGGCAGTGTGGGAACTGCAGGGTTACAGCTCAGCGGATAGTAGGCAGCAGCAGACCAAGTGTAGGGGCGGTTAATTCAATGCAGGGGACAGAAGTCTGTAACAGCAAGGGAGGGAATGCATAGGAGAGGCTAAAGGGGCCAAATACCACCCCCCTCACTGAGATTCTCTTTCCTCTGAGGTAAAAGGGATCTAATCACAGCTGTGCTACTTCTCTTCAGGATTCTCATGAGTTCCAAAGAGTCCATGGGTTTGGAAATGTGTGGCGCATGCCTGTAATCCCAGCACTCGGGAGGCTGAGGCAGGAGGATTGTTGTGAGTTCAAGACCAGCCTGAGCTACAAAGTGAGCTTAAGGCCAGCCTGAACTGCATAGTGAGACCCTGTCTCAAAAAGCCAAAAAAAAAAAAAAAAAAAAAAAAGGAAATGTCTTGAGAAGCACAAAGCTTGGCATAAATGCTGATGCTGCAGTTGAAGCACTTCCTCCTCCTCCTCCCTTTGCACTGATATTCCCAGCAGCCCACTACCGCAGACGGACGGACGGATCCCGAGGGATGCTCAAAGCCCACTTCCTTGCCTTTTGACAACGTTCTGCTGGTCGCCTACCTTGGTGCCAGCTTCCAAAAGAGCAGTGACTACGGAGCTCAAGGGAGTGATTAGGGAAGACTATAAGCCCAGCGCGAAGACCGGGAGAAAGAAGAGCGCAACCCTGAGAGCACGCGAAGAAAGCACCAACAGTACCTGAAATGAGCTCAACACCCCCTGGCTTCCTTGTTACCCCACGGCTTCCCATCAAATATGCATGAAGGAGAGGTAGACTGTATTACAAAATTAATAATGCAGGGAAGCCGTTCGCAATGGTAATTGCTTCTGTGTGCACTTCCTTGAAGGCAACTTCACATTTGTCAGGAACTAGGACTGAAGGCTCCTCCTTCGCCACTTGCACGTTCAGCCGTCTCGCTCTGCGCACTCACTGTATTCTGAAAATATGTGTGTTGGAAAACTGGTAAGAACAGGATGTTTATTTTGTCCACTCTAAACCCAGAAGAAGATGTATTCTTTAATGAGACCAATCTTCTTTTTTAAAAAACTCATTTGTTATATTTTTTCACAGATGATTACCTAACATAGTAGGGTTTTGTAGAATTTCAAACTAAGGGGAAAATTTATGTAATCTTGGGAGTCAGCACAGGGTTTCTGCAGCTGGAAAGGCAAAATGGGTGCAGTATAGAGGGTCTACAACTCCATCAGTCTACCAGACTGCACTGTGGCACTAGCAACGGCTGGTAACATTTACGATGGGGATAATTTTAGGGTCTCAGGAGGAGGGGATGTGTGTGCCTCTACGCAGGAGAACAAGGCAGAGTGAATGTCCCCCAAACCCGATGTGGCATGACTATCACTTGGCCCCACTATGGCATTCCTCAGCACACCCAGAGGGACTGAAGCAGCACACTGCAGGGCTGTGCGTACCCCTCGTGGCGCAATTCACAATGGTCAAAGCCTGTGATCTGCCTACCGCCCCTCGACCGCAGCCTGGATGCAGAAACACAGCACATACTCCCAACGCAGGATTACTCAGCCATAAACAAGGAAACCATGTCATTTGCAGAAAACGGGATGGAACTGGAATCTTCGTGCTGTGAGGAGTAAGCCAGACTCAGAAAGATAAGGATGCCATATCTGCCTTAGTATGTGGAATTGAGCAACAAATGACATGAATGCAGAAGAGCGTTAGACAAGCAGAGGGGAAGGCATGGCGGGAGGACGTATGGGTGACAATGCCATGGCGACACCGCCTCCCAGGCGGGGAGAGAAGGCAAGAGCATGAGCGGGGGGCGGGGGGCGGCTCAGTTTCTCAGTCTGAATCGTAAAGTCCATCAATTCCCAGACGCAAGTCAATTTATAGATCTCAACCCTTTGAATGAAGGAGACGTGGGTCCTCCTGACGAAAGGTCCTGTCTTAGTCACCCTCCTTGTTGCTGGATCAAGATACCCAGTACTCACGGCTTAATGGAGAAGAAGTTTCCTTTGCCTCTCAGTTTCAGAAGTCTCAGTCCATGGTGAGCTGGCTCAAAGGCAGAAACAGCCTAGTGGGAGGGCCTGCTGCACAGGAAAGCAGTTCACATCACCGGGGCCAGGAGGTGGAGAGGAAGGTGAAGAGGGAGATGCACCCTTCCGGGTTCCTCTTCCAGGGGCTGCCGCTCGCAACTAGGCTTCACCTCCTGGTGGTCCATCCAGTCATGGATTTCGCAATGGTGGGGAGGTCTGGCTAACTGAGCGTGGATTGGTTCATCGATGGGTACAGCAGCCTTGTGTCCATAGCTTTCGAAAAGCCCCACCTCTGAGCACGTGAGTGGAGAACACTAGTTCTGCGCATCGCAGACTCCAACACACTATTAAAAACTTACATTGTAACTCTTTCTATCCAAGGAGCCTATGCATGGCCTGTTGCCAGGCTACCTGTGCTGTGGGAGGATCACACCTACAGTGTCTATTGGACGCCAGCTCTGCACTGACACTGATTCCAGGAGACACTCTGGTGCATAAGTCAAAGCAGATGCTTATCAAGGTCTCATGATGGAAGGAATTTTACCTCGGGCCTCAGCTCAGTGGGTCCAGTGAGTTCCCAGATCGACCCAGTAGTTATTTACTCAGCTATGAAATGCAAAATGAGAAAAGATATCCTCAGTCGCTGTCAGAATACTCACACTGGATACCTGATGTGGAATGTTGGGACTGTAGAGATCAATGCCACTCTCAAGCCCTTGAAGGGTGCAGAGGTGTCTCCCACATCCCCACTCAACTTGCTATTTAGTCTGTAATTAGACAGGTAGATCCTGGAGGAGGCCAGTGGGCTATTCTAAGCTTGAACAGGTGTTGATCAGCTACAGCTGCTTTACCAGATGTGGTTTCATTGCCTAAGAAAATTAAAGCATCCCCTGGTAACTGGAATATAGCTATTCACTTGGAAAATGCTTTCTCTCCCATCTCTGTCAATGGGACCCACTAGAAGCAATTTTCTTTCACTTTTGCAAAGACAGCAATATAAACTTCTATCTCAGTGCTCTACCAACTCTGTAGTCCTTTGGCATAATTTATTTATAGAGATCCCCAATACTTTTCCCTTCTACAAGCTATCAAATGGATCCACTGCACTGAATATGCTAGTAAGAAGTAACAACTACTCTAGACTCAATGATAAAACATTTATCTGACATAAGACAGAAAATAAATCAAATAAAAATCAAGGGCCAGGAGGACCCACCTCTCCTTCAGTCAAAGGGTTAGGATCTGTAAATTGACTTGTGTCTGGGAATTGATGGTTTTTATGAGTCAGACTAGAGTTTTGCTTATTTGTTCTCGAAACTTTTGGCCTATATTGATCAAATAAGAATCTGGCAGGCTTCCTATCTATTTTAATTCGGTGAACTCCATGATCAATTAGCCAGATCTCTCTCTCTCTCTCTCTCTCTCTCTCTCTCACACACACACACACACACACACACACACACACACACACACACACACACACGTTGCAAAACAGTGAATATCTAAGGGCTCAGTGGTGTGGGGCATAGCAGGATTTTCCTTTGCAGAGAAGTTGTTGCATCTGGCCCCCTCCTGAAAGCAAGAAATCTGTACAATACTTAGTGGGCCCCTTTCTGTTTCAGAGACAACACGTTCTTCATCTGAGTGTGACAGGATGTCTATAAGGTGATGCCAAAAGCTGTTGATTTTGAGTAGAGCTCAGAGCAAGGGAAGGCTCAACAGGTCCAGGTTGCTATGGAAATGGCTGTGCCACTTGGCCATATGATCCAAGAGATGCAAGGTGGGGTATCACAGAGACACTGCCTGGAGTCTTTGGTAGGCCCCAAGGTGCCCTTGAAGATTTTGGAGCAAGAGGCTGATATCATCCCCAAATAACTATTCTTTTGGGAAACCACTCTGTCATTGTGCCAGCATAGAGGGTGATACACTTACTCATTGGCCACAATTACCATGTGACCTGAGCTGCCCATCATGAAATCTGATCCACAGAACCATGAAGTTGGGTGTGCGCAGTAGCACTCCATGTGTGATTGGGCTTGAGTGAGACTTAGAGAAGTAAAGTAAGGAATAAAGAAGTGGTGCAAATTGATATGATCTCATTGCGGTTATACTGTCTTCTCCCTACCAGCCCACATAGATGGCTTCATGGGGAGTCCTCCTGTCATCAGTTTACAAAAGAAGACCTGGCTTGGCTTCCAGATACTTCTGCATGATATGGGAGCATCGCTCCACACTCTAGCCTTGCAGTCCTGCTCTGGATCCATGAAGCATAGAGGTGGAGGGAAGTCTCCCCTTGGACAGAACTCTGAATAGTACCCTTGGTTGTGTACTTTGCTTAGAAGGATAAATGGGCAGATGTGACTACATATGGATTCACGGGCTATAGCCAATGGCTTAGTTAGTTAGTAGGCACTTAGAGAGAATGTGGTGGGAAATTGGTAACAAAGAAATTTGGGGAAGAAGTATGTACACAGATCTAAATTTCTTTCTTTCTTTCTTTCTTTCTTTCTTTCTTTCTTTCTTTCTTTCTTTCTTTCTTTCTTCTTTCTTTCTCTTTCTTTCTCTTTCTTTTCTCTCTCTCTCTCTCTCTCTCTCTCTCTCTCTTTCTCTCTGTATTTGGTTTTTGTAAGGTCTCACTGTGCAGCACAGATTTGTGGCGATCCTCCTGCTTTCAGGCTCCTCAGTGCTGGGATTACAGGCATGTGCTACTGTGCCTAGACTCTGGCCAGCTCAGACCGCCTTGGGGTCGGGGCTGGCACAGCATGTAGTGCCGGGGATCGAACTGTGGCCCCTGTGCTTGCTTAAGCAGGCACTTTAGTCTGCTGAGCTATCTCATCAGCCCAGATTTTTCTAAATGGGGAAAAATGTGAAGATATTTATGTAAATGATGATCTTGTTATGTTCCATGTCAATGACTACTGAAACATGATCTCAGCCCAGCAGAGGAGGATGCAGTGGATAGGATGATGTGTTCTATGGTCACCTATCAGTCTTTTTCCTCCAATGTGGCCATGGTAGCTCAGATGAACTTTATGCTTGGGCTTAGCAACACAGACTTGCACTCACTAGGCCAACTGGCTACAGCCACCACAGAGTGCCCATTCTACCAGAAGCAGAGACCAACACTGAGTTCCTGGTGTGGCCTCATTCCCTGAGGTCATCAGCCAGCCACCCGGTGGAAGATTATGTTGTACACTTTCACTGAGGAAGGGTAGCATTATGTGCTTGCCAGACTAGACCTTCTGGGGTATGGATTTGCCTTCCCTGTTTGAACTGATTCTGCCAAAGTTACCCTTCATGGATTTACAGAACGCCTCAGCCACCACCATCGTATTCCACACAGCACTGCTTTTATTCAAGGAGCTGACTACATGGCGAAGAGCTTTGGCGATGGGCTCATGCTCATGGGATTCACTGGTCTCACCAGGTCCACCACTATTCTAAAGCAGCTGTCTTTGAGGAATGGTAGGGTGGTAGGACGCCCTTTCAAAATGCTGTTGTAGCCTCAGGTAGGAGACAATACCATAGAAGGGTGGGCAAGGTTTCCTAGAAGCTTGTATAGGCTCTGAGTTAGTATCCAATATGTGGTGTTATTTCTCCTACAGGATCCACTGTTCAGGAATAAAAGATGGAAATGGGAATTGGGAATTGGGTGTGGTGGCAGACGTGTGCAATCCCAGCATTTAAGAGAGTGAGGCAAGATAGCTGTGAATTCAAGGCCAGACTGGGCTACATAGTGAGCTGACAATCAGCCTGAACAACATAGCAAGACCCTGTCTCATGAAAGAAAGAGAAAGAAAGAGAAAGAAAGAAAGAAATTGCGAGGGACATACTACTACTTTATAGCAGTAAAAGATTTGCTACCTTATCTATACTCTGCTGGCCTAGAGGTCTTTGTTCCAAAGGGACAAAGGTGTCTGTTAGGAGACACAACAATGATTCCATTGAAGTAGAAGCTAAGACCATACTGTTTAGTGGGGTTTTTCATGCCTCTAAATCAACAAGCAAAGAAAGAAGTTACTGTGAAGGCTGGTGATGGGCCTAGACTGCCAAGGGAAATAGGACTCCACTCCACAAGAGTTATGTGTGGAATACAGTTGATCCCTTAGGGCAGCTCTTAATATCATTGTGCTCTGTGATAAGATCAGGAACAATTATAGTCAATCAAGGTAGGATCACTAATAACCCAGATTCTTCAGGAATGAAGATGTGCATCACCCCACTGGGTAAAGAACCGTGCCCAATTATGGTGTTTTGTGAAGGTAAAGGGAATTCAGCTCGGCAGGGTCCCCGAAGAAGGTAAATAAATACCATTATGACCACACGACCAGCTACAAAAATGAGGACTGAAACTGTCACAAGCATTTCCTCCTTATTTTCAAACACATTTGTATTCTTCCCTCTTTTATGTTCTGATATAATATAAAATGCTTCATAACATTGTGACTTTTTTTTTGTTTATAAACATTTGAAATTTTGTTTAAAAAAAAAAACCCATGCCAACCATGAACATTGTTACAGTCAGAGGCCCTCTTAGTTCTCCACAGTGATACCTGAGCATGCTCACAAGGGATGCCGTTGTTAAATCTTAAGCATCCATCTTTAAAAAAAGGAAAAAAAAAACCTCAACACTCTACAATTTAACTTGTTTCTTCACAAATGGTGAAAAATGCTAAAGTACAGACAAGGAATAATCATAATGTTGTGATTATAAATATAATTTATAAACATTATAAATATGGAATTATAAATTTAAAACTTTCTGGTTTAAAAAATAAATCTGGTAGTCAACGCAGCTCTGCGGGGTCTCTGCGCCTAGTAGGGCCGGTCTCTGTGCTCCTGACGGTGCTCACCTCCATCCATTTTTCCAGGTCCTCCACATCCACCTCTTCTTCCTCCCATTTGTTCCATCAAAGGTCCAGGAGGGCCCCCTGGACCACCTCATCTTCCTCCACCAAAGCCACCTCGGTCCATGCCACGGCCACGATGAAAACCACCTCTGTCTCCACCATGGCCACCTCTGAACATTCCCCCAGGACCACCGCGATCCATGAGGCCACCTCTTCCTCCCCTCACGCCACCAGGGCCACCTCTGCCACGATCACCACCCGGGGGTGGGAAGGGTGGCGGGAGGAAGCCTTCCGGTTTTGGGGCCTTACATTGGTTTCATTCTGTTCTCCAGGCAAAGTTCTGGTTTCCATAACCAGGATTGGGACACTGCCAATCTCCAGCTCTATGTTGGACGTTGCCTCCTCCAGAGGGGTTTCCATGGGAACCCTGGGGGCCTCTTGGAGGGAAGCCTCCTCTGTCTCCTCCATGAACTCCCATGCAACCCATGGGTCTCCCAGGACCTCCTGGACCTCCACGGAGCGGTGGTGGCATCCCTCTGCCTCACAAGATGGCATGCCACCTCGCATGCTGTTCATTGGAAGCTTCTTCTGAGCAAGGGAGATTTTAAGTTTGCTTCCTTGAAAACCCTTCCCATCAAACCACTCCACAGAAGCCTTGGCAGTTGGTGGATCTTCACAGGACACCATGGTGTCACCTTTGGGCTTTCCTGTTTCCTTGTCCAGGTAGATGTGGATCATGGGTTGCCCAGTTCTCTTGTTAATCTTAACAACCCTACATTGTTTACAGAAGTCTGCAGGATCATCAATGTCACATTGTGATTTAGTCCCTGTACATAAATTGCACTGCTGTCAGAGTCTTCACCAGGATCTATGTGAGGGCTTTCATCAAGATCTGGTCCTTCCTCCACGGGTCCACCAGGCTTACTGAAGCCACCTCGCTCCCCACCACATCCTCCCCCCACCTCTGCTCGTGCCTCCACGATCCAATCCCCCTCTTCCCCTGCTCAGGGCCACTCGTGCTCCGGTTTTCTCCTGCCTGGAAAATCCTCCAGACTCCTGCCCATAAACACCCATGCTCCTGGGGTGGTCCTGTCGGAATGAACTCTGCTGCCCGTAGCTGCTGCTCTGTTGGCTGCATTGACTTGGAGCCTGGCTGCAGGATCCAGTCTGGGGGGGACAACTAGTGGGGGGCTGCTGCCCATAGCTGCTTTGTTGACCACAGCTGCTCAGCTGCCCATAGCTGCTCGGCTGCCCATAGGTGTTCTGCTGAGAGTAACTGCTCCGATCATAACTAGTCGGCTGTGCAGAAGAACAGCTGGTAGGAGGACAGGATGGAGGTGCGGTGACTGGCTGCATCGGGTAGCTTCCAGGAACCTGGGGATAGCTGTAGTTACTCTGTCCATAGCCTAGGCTGGGCTGGTTATAACCCCCTGTGCTAGATTGGGGTTGGTTAGTCTCAGTAGGCTTGTTACCATCCTGTGGTCGTGCGGGTGCAGTAGCTGCTGGCTGCTGCCCATAGGTTGGCAAGCAGGCTGAGTGCCACATGCAGACTGAGCTGCATAAGCCGGGGTGGTGGTGACTGTAGCAGTGGTGTATCAGAAGCACCAGTGCTGCACCCTGGACAGGGTGGCTGTATGCCTGGGGGGCAGCTGGAGCAGTGTAAGCAGCGGGAGCCTGTGCGTAAGTCTGAGCTTGGGCATAGCTGACATCGGTAGGCTGCCCATAGGATCCACAGCTTTGTTGCCCACATGCCTGGGCTGTCTGTGCATATCCTTGAGGTAGCTGGGCTGTGTAAGCGCTGTAGCCCTGCTGGGCTGCAGTTTGGCTGTGGGTACTATAATCCGTGGACTTCATTTAGTCTCTTTCCTCCTCATTCTCTCAACGTCTGTCACCTTCTTCCATTATGACTTTATATCATAGTATTTGTCATGTTAATTTTATATTGTAAGATTTAAGTACCACGGACATCAAGGATTTTATTTTCTTTTCTGGAAAAGTAGTTAGTGCATATTTTTATTGTATGCAGGATAGTTGTGTGAGGCGGAATTATGACTTTCTTATTGTCTTTATTAGGAGGTTAAGTATGCAGAGTTTTTAAATTTTTTTGTGGGGGACCACCTGAGCAGCTCTCCTTGAAAGAAGAGTGACTGCCTCCATTTTGACTGAGTCTGATCCTATTTCCTCATATTGTTATGTACAGAGCTGGCTAGGACTTCTGTTTATCCTTCAATTGGCCTTAAGCAATGTGTATTGGTCCAGCTGAGGTGCTGGTGATAGTCTTTGAAGGTGGCATGCGTGTTTCCCTGGTAAGCCTGCTGCTCCTTAACGTGAGCCGGGTGGAGACAGGACGGTAGAGCTAATGCTCCGCGCTGCCAGCTGGGATCGAGCCTTGAGATAGAGGCTATGACTTCCTGAAAGACTACATCAAAGCTGAAGCCCTAGACTCCCCAAAACGTTAAATACTATATAATGCAGATTACTCTCTCTGCATATCCTCTCTGCATATGGCAAAGGTAAATGTAGGCCCCCCACCTAGCTCAGCTCACAGTAGTCACCTACTTCCCACAATTCTCAGTCAATTCTCAAGCCACTCCCCCTCTGAATAAAAACCGGGTAAGGCCCTGGGTCGCTCTCTTGGTTCCGGAAAGCCATGCCATGGCAGGACTTAAGAGCCCCTCGACTCCCTGATGATTAAAAATATAATTTAGTGTCCTCATTTTCGCCATGGGCTGCATAGAAAGTGGTAGATTGGAATCAATTTGATGGGATTCCAATAATGTAACTTTGGGATTACAAATATTGGTTTCTTGGACTGAGACGAGAATCAGGAGGTGTCTCCTACATTTTTTAAAGAGAATAAAAATAGTAAAAAAATTAGATATGATACAGAATTTCATTAAACAAAATGATAGGAATTCAACAGTTATATTGCATATTGTTTTCAAAATAAAGTTGTTCAGATTACCAAATAAAAGCAAGTAGTTGGTCAAAAAAGTTAAAGAGAGGAAAACATTTAAACACTAACTGCTTTTTTTCAGTAGATCAGCAGAAATCAGCAGTACAACTGTCCTCTGTGTGTGTGTGTATATATATATATTTTTTTTTTCCCCCCCTTTTCTCCTTTCCCTTATCTCAGTTATTTCTTCCCTGTGGACAGTTTCCCTCTCTTTCATAGTATCTATTGATTTTATTTACTCTTTCAGGTTCTTACATTAGGGGGACAAACAACGTTTACATATGCAGGTATGACTTATTTCACGTAGCATGGTCTCTAGTCGCATCTGAAAGTATGAATTTGCATGTCACCCTTACGCAGGGCCATGCTGATCTCTGTGTTGCCCTAATTTTAGTATATGTGGCGTTGAAGTGAGCACCAGTTTCACAGATACCTATTGACAAGGATAGACTTCTGGGGCTTAATTTTATGAGTTAAGTTGACTGGGCCGCAAGAGCCTAGATATCTGGTTAAACATTGCTCCTGGAATGTCTGGAAGGGGTGTGTCCAGGGAAGCTTGGCATTTGGTTGGTGGGACTAAGTGAAGCTAACACAGTGTATGTGGGCCTCATCCGGCTAGCCCATCGAGAGCCAGAATTAGACAAAAAGGTACAGAAAGGTTGATTCATAGCTCTCTACCTGGCTGCTTGAGCTGTGACATTGGGTTTCTCCTGTCCTCAGACTGGAACTTATACCCCGAGTTCTCCTACTTTCAGTATTTGAGAATCAGACTGAAATTTACACTCCTAATTTCCTAAGTCTCCAGCTTGCAGACAGCAGATTGTGGGACTTCTTGGTTTCCATAATCATGTGAGCCAAATTCTTAGAAGAAATGTTTTCTTATAAAAAAAAAATCTTATGGAAATTTCACCTTGGCTAATAAGCTCTCTCACCTGAATAAAAATTTTAAAAGCATACAAACTATATGCATCATTAACTTGAAATAATCTGGCCACCAGGCAACAAAGGTCTGTGATCTCTAAGAGACCCTTCAGCAGTCCCAAGTGCAACACCTGGAGTTCTCAGGCTGCCTGAGAGACAAGGAACCCCGCATAGCTTGACAGAGTCTTGAGCAGATGGAGCTGAGAACCCCTGGAGACTGAGGCAGCTAGACTTCATGGAGTGAAATTCTGCATGGAGGGAAAACCCTGGAGATGGGCAGAAGGTCTTGAGAAGAAATACTGAATAGCAAGAATGAGGAAAATACTGGAACATGAGGGACATTTATTTACGCCTTCTAGGCCTGCCAAAAAACTAAAAGTGAAATCCAAAAATTAAAATTATTTTCAAGTAGTTTAATCCTGTCCTGGAACAAGGATTAAGAATATTTATAGTATTACAGAAGCACCTGACAGGGTAAAATTTATAATGCCTCGCATCTAATAAAAATTGACCAAGTAGGTAGAGAACCAGGAAAAGACTACATGTAGTAAGGAAGTCAGCCACTGTCCCTGCTGACAGCCCTTTGGCGGTTCTGGGGACTCTTTCTCACCTTTGGGCTACCAGCTTCAGACATTCTTTCCACTCCATCTTTCCTAGATACCCTCATGGGCCTATGGTCTGATTTTCTGAGAGGGGTGGACCCCATTGGGTTCTCTGCCCCAGCCCAGAATAAGGAAGGCAGACACCTTTAAGCCAGGGTGACAAGTCTAGCACAACACGGAGTTGGTCTCTATCAGGGTCTTCTGATGCCTACGGGAGCTAGAAGAGGCTCCAAAAGACTGACCCACAGGGTCCACACTAGGTCCCTTCAGGAGGAATGATAGTCTCCCAGAGCGAGTCAGGACGGAAGCCCTCAGGCTGGTATCCCTCGCTGATCACAAGCAGTTGCCTCCCTTTGCTTTGGTGTCAGGCACTGAAAAGATGTTTGATTCTAGGGACCTAATTTTACTTTGTGGAAGACAAAATACAGGGATGTTGATGCCATAGAAGTGTGGCTAGGAAGAACACCAAGTATCCTCAGGAAGTGCCCATCCCGACCCTGATACTGCCCTCTTATCTGCTGCACGGTCCATCTAATTATCTGCTGACTGACTTGTTGCCCTGCAAGCCTGAGCTCTGCTCTGTTTCTAGGCAAGGGCATGGTCTGCAGAAGGCCCTGCATAAGTGGCACAGCTAGAGCTCAATCCCTAGAGCACCAAGTCCATGTCCAGCACTTTCTATTCCACAGTATATTCTCTGAACAAGCAGAGCCGCAGAAGACCCACAGAGATGCAGCCAACACCAATGAGAAGCCATGAGGCGTGACAGAGCCGTGCTTGGTGGTTGGAAGGCAAAGTCGCTAGGAGGCAGTTCTGGAGGAGACAGCACGCCACGAGGCTTGCTGGGCTTCCCACTGGTCCAACCAAAATTATCTCAGGGCCGCAGGCTGGGCTTGTCCTACCTATGCCTCCCCTTCCTGCTCTGCTCTCAGGTGTCCAGAAGCAGCCCAGTGGCACTGCCTGCCTAGGCCTGCTCCCTCTCCTTTTTGTCCTTCACAGATGTCCCTCTAATAAATTTCTGGTCTATCACCTGCCTAGCTGGAAATTTGGGCTGATAGTGACACAGGCTAAAGGGGAACAGCTGGGCATTGATGAGGGACAGACCTAGCATCCCATCCTGACCGTCTACAAGAAGCCCGGAGGCAACCTGGCTGCCTTGTCAGTTTGAAATGCGTATACATAGAGGAAGTCAGGGCTGGAATTTAAAGTAAGTTACATTACCCAAAGGTAAAGGAAGTTATTTTGGCTTGCAGTACAGAGAAAATGCCAATGACAACTGCTGCCTGGCAATTTGTTCCCTTAAGAAAGGCACACAAGCTTCCGGAGCTGCTGAGGGGAGAGACAGGAGATGACACGGACTTGGGGGCACCTACTGAACCCTGGCAACCCTAGAAGGGGGAAGCCAGGCATCCTCATGGAGAAGGAACTGGAAACAACCGAAGCAGCCGCAGTGCCATTCCAATGGCATTCTTCATCCTTTCCCAGAAGAGAAGTGGAATAGATTTGGGACTTGGATGTGAGGGGCTGACAGGAGGG
Organism: Ctenomys sociabilis; assembly: GCA_004027165.1. Taxonomy (NCBI): domain Eukaryota; kingdom Metazoa; phylum Chordata; class Mammalia; order Rodentia; family Ctenomyidae; genus Ctenomys; species Ctenomys sociabilis. The sequence goes on from PVKA01005472.1 coordinate 76,706, forward strand.
TCAAGAAGGCGGCCTGCAAAGGGCAAGGCCAGTAGGGACTGAAAGGCTCCACCTGAGGGGTAAGGCTCAGCTGCCTCCTTCCTGTCTTAGCTCCTCTCTGACAGGTGACAGCCTGAGGAACAGAGGCCCAGGGCAGAGCCTCTCACCTGTGACTATGAAATCCCCACTTGGAATGAGAAGAAACTGCCTAAGGAAGAGCTATGGGAAACTTACTAAGCTGGGTGTAAGCCAGTGAGAACAGTGTATTTTGCTTTAACTAAAGGAAACTGAAACTCAGCCATTCAAATGCCTACCTCTGTTCTTTTGTCTCTTTTCAATTCTAGAGCTGGTTTTCCATAGCCAAATCTGCCTGGGAAGGTGGGCAGCCTGCAGAAGCTGAGGAGGGAAGGAAATGGATTGCCCCCCAAGAGCCTCCAGAAAGGGTCACAGACCTGCTGTCATCTTTTATTTTAGCACAGTGGAACTCAGGTTGGACTTGTAGTGTACAGATCCTTGCACTCAGTTAGTGGCAATTTGTTACAGCAACAATGAAAGATGAAGACAGTTAACTTTCTCAGTAGACTTAATGCATCTAATTGTTTTCTGCCAATAGAAACAAAGTAGATGGGTAAAAAAATGAAAAACTAAATAAAGTTTAACAGTGTGCAAGGTCCTGAGTTCAATCCCTGGTGGACACCCCCCGCTCCAAAAAAGAATAAAGTTTAATAGGGAAAGCTCACACTAAAAGCAAAGTTCTATTTGGTGTCAGTCCAAGCACTGAATCTCAGATGGCAGTGATCTGAAAGCTCGTTTGAATCCCGCAGCGCACACTGGCAACAGCCTTTGCTTTACCTCCCCTCCTACTGGCCACACAGCCTTGCAGAAACTCGTACTGCTGGGGTGCTGGTTCCTGACGAGCAGTGCACATAGGGCTGACTGTTCAAAAAGTTTGTAAACTAAGCCCAGGAGCCTCTACTTGCTGCTTCTGAGTATATGATCTTGAACTACCTAGGCTATTTGCTTCACTGTAAGGCCATCAAAGATGAGGACCAAAAATATCTCTGCATATATATATATATATATATATATATATATATATATATATATATATATATTTATTTATTTATTTATTTTTGTTTTGTTTTAGGGAAGGGTCAACAGGGTATTCAGGGTCTCACTACTAGATTGGACTTGTAGTGATCCACCTGTTTACAGTCTCCCAAGAGCTGGGATTACAGGTGCCAGGACACCCAGTCTCAATTGCTGTCTCAGAGCGCCCTGGGGACAGGGCGGGCAAGGCAGGTCCTAAGATCAAACCCGCCCTCTACCCCTGCACCTGCCTGCAGGCATTTTAATCTGCTGAGCTACGTGGCTGGCCCTATCCTTCATATGTTGATATGGCCTTTTCCACCTTCGAATCCCCTAAATGTGGCACTTCTCAGTAAATATACAATTCCACAGATACAAAGCTCAATGTTTATTTTTTTGTGGTACTGGGGATTGAACTCAGGACCCTGCACTTGTCAGGCAAGCGCTTATTCTACTGAGCTATCTCTTCAGCCTGTGAGAACATGTAGCATTGTCACTCAAATGGCTAAACTACATGACCCCAAAGGATTCTTCTAGCCCCAACATTCCTAGTCTAAAATGAGGGTACTTAATATACTCACTCATTCAATAATTATTAGTCATTCCTACACTAATTCTATCACACATCTGCTCTTGTATTTATAAAAACACAAGTCAAGGGTCCTGCAATCCAGGCTGTGTCCTGCAGAGCCTGCTGTGCCTTCCCAGGCTCCTGCACGGGAAGTGCCCAGGAAAGATGGCACCCTGCTGCTCACCTCACAATGTCCAGACACTGCCAAGTATGCTCTTATGGTTCAGACAAAGAACCTGAAAGGCTGTGTTCATACAGGTCGGGCTTTTAGAAGGTGACTGAATCTTGAGGGCTGGGTAGCTGGCTTGGCTTTACGAGGTGGAGGCTGACCAAGAGTCCAGTCCCGGGGTCACGACTGGAAAGGGTGTGTCTTCCTCCCTGGCTTCTCCCCTTTCTGTTTCTTGGGCATCGCGAGGAGAGTAGCTTTCCCGACAGTCCCTTTCGCCATGCTGCTTTAGTGCTTGATGCTCCCGCTGAACAGGGACTGTAAATTCTGGAATAGAGCCCCAAATAAACCTCTCCTCCCTGCGTTGTGGTGTTGGGTATGGTGTCCCGGGAAGCAACAGCACATGCTCTCACATCTGTCTTCTGAGCGGCCTTCCAAGTCATGGTCTTAGAACTCTCCATCTGCTGTTTCTATCATGCAGATTCATGTCCAAACCTCTTATTCTTACCTCAGATCCTAAGCTTCTGAGTCAGCCAGTGTCTATGGAATAATTTGGAAAGAAAAGTTTCCAAATTTAAGTCCAAGAGATAAATTGGTAGTGGTGGGGAGACTTCTGTCAACTTTTTTTTTTTTTTTGGCGGAACCGGGGATTGAACCCAGGCCCTTGTGCTTGCCAGGAAAGCGCTACACTGAGCCATCTCCCTGGTCCCCTTCTGTCAACTTTTTGGTGCTTTATGAACAATAAACCACAATAATGTACTAAAATAAATATTTCAAAGTTTATGTTAATGGAAATTATTGTGATGACACTGTTATTCTTCTGTAAAAGGCCATCAGTATTCCGTATACAGTTGGGTGCTTGACAAAATAATCTCATTATACCTCATCTGCATTTTCTCTAGCAGGTAGAAAGGGAGGAATGAGTGGACACATTTTATAGGTAAGAAACAGACATGTAATGTTTAGAGGACTCACTCAAGGTTCCACCCTGAGCTCTTAGAAGCATGAACAATTTTTGGTGAACCGCACTTCTCTTGTGCAAGGAAATGCCAGTTTTCACTCTCTGTTTCAACTCTGGGTCTGTGAAGGGGGTACTTTTCCTCTAAGAACTAAGCAACCTCATCTAGAAAGTAATGACACAGGCTTTAAAGTTGATTTCAAGCTCCAACATTTCATGTCATCTTGAATTTAATATCAAGAGAACAAAAATACGATCTCAGACCTTCTTTGTTCCCTTCCATGACCATAGTTGCCCCAATGCCTCAGACAAATCCCTTGTCTGTACCCAGATGAGATCACTGGACATGCTAAGAGCTGAGCTCTGTGCACATAACACAAAACCTTGTCAAAAAACCTCCAGAGAAAGGGATGTCAGTGCTGAACATTTCAGTATGATACTGAGGCTGTGGGATATTTTGTTAAACAAAATGAAACAGATTAGCAAAATTTTTTACTGCACTCAGGAAGATGGAACAAGCCCTTTCAGCATCAGGAGTTTCTTAGTCATCTTCCAATGAAGATTTGTGTTGTATCATATGCAAGTTAACGCAAAAGTAGTTCAAAGCAAAATTAAGTTTAGGTGCAAAGAAATAAAACTAAAGGCTAAGTACAAAGCAGCAGATTCTTTCAATAGTTTAGGTGATGATTAGAACCCTTTTGGTTGAAAGTAGGTATAGATACTAGAAAAACAAAACTCATAGAGAAAGAAACACAATATTGTGGTAAAGATTATCCCATAGGTGAACACACACACACACACACACACACACACACACACACACACACACATCCCTTCATTACTAAACCACGAGGACTTGGGAAGTGGTAAGCAGGTCACATAAGTAATTTATTTTTATTTTTTTATTTTTTATTTTTTGTGGTACCGGGGATTGAACTCAGGACCTTGTACTTGCCAGGTAGCCACTTATTCTACTGAGCTATCTCCCCAGCCCCACATAAGTAATTTAATTGAAGCTTATTTTCATCCAATTGAACCAAGCATTTCTGAAAGAGCTGAATAGTAGCTAGAAGCCCGAACAGGAAAGTAGGAAATTAATGGGTTCTCACCCGGGGTCTTTTGCTTCAGCAGCAAGACTTCACTCCTCATGGGCTTATTGCTACTCCATGCTCAGGTGCCAGTTAAGGGTCCTAGGAGCATGAAAGTGAAGACCACGTAGAAATCATCTCCAGGCTTGTGGACCTTACATTCCCATGAGAAAAGGACACACATAGGTTTTGGTTTTTCTTGTCTTTCAGCACATAGTTCTTGGAGTCTGTCATGTACTAAGTACTATTCAAGGCCTGGCAGACGTAGTAGTAAACGTGACCCAGCTCCTCTTGCCACAGAAATTATGTTCTGCTAAGGGAATGGAAACACTTAACAAAAGACAAGTAAATAACTCTGGACAGTGTATATATACTAGGAAGGAAAGGAAACTCAGTCTTGAGTAGATCTAGGAAGGCATCCAAGAGAACAGGATGTTGGGGCAATTCCAAATGGATGAGCAGACAGTCATGTGAAACTCAGACAAAGAATTCCATATGATGGGATAGGAAGATGAGGTCCTGAAGCTGGAACAAGCCCCTGGTGTACAGCAACTATGCTGGCCTGAGCAGCTGCCCTCTCGCAAGTAGTGGGAGGATAAGAGGCAGAGGCTAAAGAGGAGATGGAGCCCTGGGTGCACCACAGAAGGAGATGACTGCTGTCGGGAAACCAACCAGAGTGGTGGCCCCACTGAGGGATGACGCTGGCTCAAGCTGGTGTGGCAGCAGGGGAGGAGCTGGGCTGAGGAGGAGACACTGTTCCTTGAACAGAAGGTAAGAGATAAATTCTAGATTAATCTGATTTATAAATGGATGGAGGACATGAGATTTGTCTCCATGGAAAATATAGAAAAGGTCAAGAAATATTTATATCTATATCTATATATACATTTGTGGAGCCAGGTATTGAACTCAGGCCCTCATGCTTGCCAGGCAAGCACTTATTCAACTGAGCTATCTCCCCGGTCCCCAAGAAGTATATTAAAAGAAGCTTAACATCATTAAAGAAATGCAAGGACATAGCACCTTATATTCACTGTGATGGCCACCACAAGAGGAATAGAAAACAGCAAGTGTCAGTGAAGAAGTAGAGAGACGGAACCTTCAGCCACTAATGACAGGACAGCAGAATAGTGCAGCTGCTGTGGACAGCTCTCGGAAGGGTTCTCAAAAAACTAAAAACAGAATTGCCATATGATAATTTCCGAATGACTTGAAAGTAGGATCTTGAAGTAATATTTGCCCAGAGACATCCACTGCGGCATTATTTACAATAACCAAGAAGAAACAAACAAAACTCCTTGGATGTCCACCTGTGGATAAATGAGCAAAGAAAACATGAGATTTACACACAGTGGAAGATTACTCTATTCTGGGAAAAAAGGAAACCCTATCACAGGTGACACTGTGGATGTACCAAAGTGAAGTCAGCCGATCACAAGGCAAACTGAATCATCACACTTGGATGAGTGTGTTCCAAGGAGCCAAACTCAAAGAATCAAAACTGAGTTCAGTGTGTAACAGTACACTCAAATGTCCTGGATGAGAAAAGAAAGGGTCAGATGCCAAAGGGAGGACTGAACCAAATCACCTAAATTTGCAAAAATGCTAAAAGCCAGCTGCATCATGAATTATTCATTCACCAGCATGGTACTAAAAGTCTTGGGGAATTACTAGGCTTTCTCTTCAATGAACTTTACTGAATGTTTCATATTCTTTCTCCCCAGAGGTGTGGGTTCTTGTCCCTTCACTCCAATGAAGGGTGGCAATAGGACCACTCCAAGCTTGAAATACATCTCCTACTCAGAGAGCATGGTAGGCTCACACCCAGCCCCCAGCCTGAAAATCTAGGGCTGTTTTAGACCTACATGAAGTATTGACAGTGACCTTTGCTTGGGTATTTAATTGTGAAAATGAGGTGAAGTAGAATTACAATCCAATTTTTCAACCACTGTTCCAACGGCTGCCACACTGCACAGTACAAATGGAGAACACTCCACCACAGCAGAAGTTCTTGTTGGATAACAGAGATGTAGAAGATGAGAAAAGCTGCTGACTGCTGACATCAGAACAAAGGAGGGAACCTGTAAATATAATTTCATGTATGCACCTTGTACAGTACCAAAACGTTATGAAAACAGTTTGCAATGTATTAATTCATCGACTCTGTATGGTTAAGGTGTCTTGAAACTGTCTGATTGACATTTGTATTTTAATAAAATAAAAATAAATGGAAAAAAAAAAAAAAAGAACAAAGGAGGGCAGCTGTGTGGGGACTGATCCGTGCTCCACAGTTCCTTGCAGCAAAGAGGGTCTTATGTGTCTAATGTGTGTGGGCTATGCAGGCAAGCTGGCCTGGAATCACTTCCAGTTCTCAAGGGAACTGGACAGAGAAAGGGTGGGATCACAAGAACCAAATGCGGACATAAGGAAAGCTGCCTGGAGGAACGAGCCTGCACAAGTCACAAGCCCTGTGCTGGGCCTTCCCCAAAGGGGCCTCTGAAGAGCCACCCGCCAGGCTCTGCCACTCGTCCCCCTGGCGACAGCACTCACCAGCAGTTTTTCTCCTTCTTTGCCTCACGGCTCCTTGAACAAAAGGCCAGATAGCAGAGGATGGGTGGAAAAACAGAGCAGGGCAGGGAAGAAGTCTACAAGAACCACACCTTTTCTATGTCCTCAGTGCAAGAAGCAGACTGTCAACTACCGGATGGGTTGGGGAGAATGCTTAACTATGAACCAAGTCCAAGGCCAGAATTTTATTACACACGAGACCACATGTTATCTTTGGACTTGAGTTGTTCCTCAGCCATGTGGACATGTCAAGTAAGCCAATCTAAACTTCAAGAGAGGAAGAATTTTTAAAAATGTATTTGGTATAGGGTCTACAGGGTCTCACTACATAAGATCAGACTTGTAATGATTCTCCTGTTTTCAGCTTCCCAAATGCTTGGATTACAGGTGCACAGCACCACATCCAGTCTCAACTGCCCTCTCAGCGCCCCCGATGGGTGGGGCTGCAACAAGAAGAATTTTGAGAATCATTAATGTAGGGATAAAATTCAAAGCCAAGTGAGTAAGCGAAATCAACTCAGTACAAGGCATAGCTAGAGGAGGATAAGGACACTTCTACATTTAAAGTTCCAACTCACTGCAGTGTGAAGACCTATGTGTGAAAAGCCCCCCTGAAGGTGTGTTAAAACACCTAGTCCCTCCAGTTAAACACGGTGCCACTGGAGGCAGTGGAGCACTTAAATGGCAGGGCCTACTCTGAGGTCACTAGCGCTTGCCCAGGAGGAGACTGTGGGATAGCAGACCTTCCTTCCTCTTCTTCTTCACATCCTATGAAGTAACTGGCTGATATCAGAACAAAGCAGGGCGGCTACACTGGGTTTGATCTGCATTCCAGTTTGTTGAGGCAACAACAGACATCTCCAAAATTGTGACCCACCATAACCCCTTTCTTTTCATTACTTGGTTGTTTCAAGTATATAATGATGGAAAGTTGATGAACACAAGAGTCAGGCAGAGAATGGGGGTCCGGTAAAGGATACCAACAGAGTGGTTGGTGAAGTACAAGGGGAATTAGGATTGGGTCAGTTTGGTAGAGGGGAAAGGCGAGGGATCAGCTGTGATGGGCCATAGAATCTATATTGGCTAATATGGGGTTGGGGAGATGGACAGTGAAAAAGGGGGATACAAACTGTTGACATGAAGACATCCCTATCAGTAAGAGGTCAAGAGGGAAATCCAAAACTGATTCAGCAGGAGCACAGGAAATCAAGATCAGACGAGGGGAGCAAGGTGGGAGACATGAAAGGGGACAAGCAATCTGGTAGCAGTCAGTGACTGGGTAGCTGGAGACCGTGGGGCGTGCTGAATGGTTAAAGAATCAATTGAATAGAGGAGACATGAACCCCTCTTCCTCCAAGGGACTTGAATTTAAAGCTGGTCCATAAGTGAAGCTACTGTTGGGTTGTCAGGTTCAACTCCAGAAGCCAGCACAGCCACGACTGGGGCCCTTGATTTTCCTAGATTTAGTCTCAACAGTATTCAAAGCCACTACAGAGAGCCTCCTCAGCATGACTGGGTTTCCAGGGCTGCTTTCAAATGCTGTCCTGAAACAGAGTTGACAGACAGAGCACAGGAGGGGACCACTTCTCCCTTCCACCCACCCCAAGGGACACCTTGAATAGTTCACTTGAGATTTAGACAACTGGAATGGCATGGCAGAAATGTCTCATGCCTACACTGACACCTGTTTTCCAGCTCAACCAATCTACCTTTCAGATCAAATGCTCTTGTCACTGACGAAGAAGCAGAGGCACAAGAAGGGAGAGTAGACCAGTGAGGGGTGCTTTTGTCCTGTCATAAAGAATAGTCATTAAATGAACTAGTGACATTTTTCTCAAATGGAGTAAGAGAAAGGCCCATAAGAGGTAGGGCTTTGGGCAAATGCACGGCAATGTTCAGTGTGGTGTTCCTGAAGGGAAGGAACCACAGCAAGAGGAAAGGAAACAAAGGGAGAAACAGCAGAGCACCAAAATGAAGCCTTTGCTGTGCCCCCTGCACCCTTCACACCTCAGACAGGGCCATTTGCTCTACTCCATTCTGCTCATGTGAATTATAAATGTTTGGAGAAGCTAATCCACATCCCAGTCTCTCAGAACAAGTTTCTGCCAATTCACGGCAGATGAAGGCTACATATGGCTAGTTTGTCATACTCACTGCACGTTTAATTAGCTTTGGCATCTTTTCCTACTTCGTGCTTTCCATGTGATTATGTGTCTTGCCAACAGCATATAGACTGTTCACTTTCTAAAACCCAATCTGAGACATTCTCACACATAGCGGTGGTGTATTATTGGGGAAATGTCTTGACTTCTGCCTTAGTTTCCTTACCTGTAAGACCTATGTTTACGATGAGTTATCTGTAGTCCTGGCACACAAGACACAGCCTAAGTGTTAGTCATTACTAAGAACTGGACTTTATCATTTCTATGTACATTACTGATATATTAGAGCTTATTTTATTTTTTATGAACTATGCTTTTGCTTGCTGTTTTCTCTACTCCTTTTTTTCTGCCTCACCATAGTTTAATACATTTTCCTTAATTCCATTTTCAAGCTTAGAAAACACTTCATTATTTGTATTCACTAAAGGTTAGCCTTACAATGTTAAATTGACCAAGCAGGCCAGTGCTTCCTAAAGAATAGAAAGGGCTCAGGATGCCTTCACTTCCTAATTGTTCTCTTCCAAGTCCTACCTTATTATCTAGCACTTCATTTATTTGGATACTGAATCACACTGTGCAGTTCAGGCTGGCCTTGAACTCATTATGTAGTCCAGTTGGCCTAGAACTCATGGTGATCCTCCTGCCTCAGCCTCCAGAGTGCTAGAATTATAGGCGTGTGCCACTGTACCCAGATGTTTAACATTTTATTTCCACTTTGTTTTAACCCATTCCTCTCTACTCCCAGAGTCTATGTTTACTTAAATTCTTCCTATGTTTTAGCCCATTGCATGGCCTTTTGTATGCCATTTTTTTCTTGCGGGGTCCATTTCATTCTGCTTGAGCAGCATGCTGTCATCATAACAAGGGAAGACTAGATCTCCTAATATACTATCTTGCATGAAGAGTAAAGTGGTTGAAATAGCTCACAAGTCATTGTAATTGCCTCACAATTCATTATTACTTTTAGTTTGCTAGAAAATAAAAACAAAAACAGAAACTAGCCCTGGACAGGATATGGGATCTCCCCATATCTGAATGCAGGCCCTGAATGTCAGGCTTTGTCAGCGCCTCCCTTGACTCTGGGCTGCCACGACAGCTTTCACCTGAGTGCTTGCTTCTACACAGCTTCTGCTATGCAACCGGCTGGCTGCAGAGTGAACACTCACAAGTATGAGCCAAAATAAACTTCTTTAAGCTGTGGGTGCTGGGTATCGTGTTTCGAGATGAGGGTGCCGCAGGTACTCAGAACTATGTAGAACTGTCATTTGGTGCCTTCCAACATTGGATCTTCAGCTTTGACACTTAACAGAAGCAGCCGTGTGAAGCTTTTGCATCTGTTGCAAAATTCTCACCAAAGAGCCTCAATATGTCTTATTACAGATTTATTACAAACCCACAGAACAAACTTCCTATAGTGTTTATAACTTTAGTCTTGTTTTGAAAATCTGGCTATATATTTTATGAAAACCTAACATTCTAGTAATTCCTTAGGAAGTACATCCACATATATGGAAAGATTATGATCATCATGTCCAGTTCATAATTATTTATAATTGGACAAAACCTGCAAGTACCCGAAGTGTCCAAGAACAGACTTAACTGTGCACAAGGTGGCACATACTCTTGTGGACTGTTCTCAGCCATTCAGGAGTACAGATAATGTACTGGGAAAACTTTTAGTGACAAACGAAAGGCATGAGTGTGCGTGTGTGGAGGCAGTCCTGGAGAAGGCACACCCTCTGACAGTGACTCCCACCTTTTCTTTGCTGCACTTACTCTAAGCTGATCTGTGTAATTCCCAACTAGTGTTGTCTCTCCTGGTCTACAGCAGTTCCACCAGGGGAGGGTTTCCTTGTTTTGCATTCCACTTGTTGACCCATCTTACTAATAGTAGAAGGAAGAGCAACGAGGGAGGGAAAAGAACAGAGGAAGAGGAGAAGAGGCACGGAAAGGACATGCATTTCTCACGAGGGCACTATGGACCCAAGTCACAAGATACTTCAACCGGGAGAGCATGCTCACTTCCACTGGGAACACAGCAAGGCTAGGATGGCAGACACAGACCCAGTGGCAGGGCTGCCCTGGCGCCTACCCTAGGCAAGGCAGGGCTCTCTAGCTGGCCAGGTGAAGCAAGCACAATGCAGCACTGGTGTATGTGTGGGATAGCAGGCTGGAGGCAGGAATCTGTTAGAAGACCAGCAAAAATATTTAAGCATGGACCTGCATCTATTTGCACTGCGGATAGTCTGCAGCCCGGGGATACTCAGGAGTATCAAGGAAGGGTTTGGAAACTCTCCTCATAAATAAGGTATGACTGCTGGTGGGGAATACAGACAGTAACTTGGGTGCTAATACTAATTTGACCTGTTCACCCTTTGATGTTATTCTTATGGACAACTGAAAAACACTAAGACTAAAACTAAATATGATCAAAAAGTTAATAAATTTAATGTTATGACTTTCCCCTCAAATGTTCCTAACTATTTTATAATAAAAAGTTCCATACAATAGGAAAAAATGTGTCTCCTTTGAAGAATTGTTATTTTCTTCTATCAGAAGAAAGGCATGGTTTCCCTAGCAATCCCAAGAATCTCAAATTTAGGGCTCAGGCATGCTAAGTGTATTACTGTCACAGTCTGGATAGCTTCTAATACAGGGCCAAAAAACAAATTAAAAAAGAAAATCTTCCATAAAGCCTGGTCTTTTTGTCTACTTCTGTTGACATATAAATCTTTTTCATGTTACTAGATTACTAAAGGCCTGAATTACTTTGATTACACATGATCTTACAGACATAATTTGTACTTTCAACTAGGTCAGAGCTTCTCAATGTGTGACGGAAGAGATCAGAGGGTGAAAGGTCTCCTGACGGCTCAGAACCATGGGGGTGTCCTTTTACTCACAGCAGCTCACCAGCACCCCCTCATACAACTACTTGGACTTGGTTAGACCCCTGGCAGCTGTTATATCCCAAGGAGATTAGCAGGTAAAAAAGGTAAATAATGAGCGACTTAAATTTAGTTGATTAGATTTTCACTAAAATGTGAATTTTAGAAATAAAAGCCTGTCAGTTTTCATTTTGAATCTAACATGCTAAGTTCCTTAATTTTTATGAAACTGATATAAAATATTTTTCAATGTACGAATATGTATTCTCAGTGCTAACATATAAAACTCAATAAATAAATGCCCATTAAACCTCATTTTTCCAAAGACACTTGGGAGTTCTATGCATAGGGATTTCTCAGTCTTGTTACCACTGAAGTTTGACATGTTTTAATTCTTCATTTTGGGATATTATGGGCTAATTTGTGCCCTCTTCAAGACAATGTATGATGGCAGTCCTAACTCCCAGCAGCTCATCTGTGGGTATGGTTAGAGGCTCTTGGAAGAGGTAACTGAAATAAATTGAGGCCTCAGCAGGCGCTGAGCCAGTATGACTGTTGTCCTGAATGGAAGAAACATGGATACACACACCTGTGCAAAGGAAGGATCATGCTCGGACACAGCGAGAAGGCAGCTGTCTGCGAGCCAGGGGAAGAAGCATAGAAGATGCCTGCTGTGGAATGCTGCGACATGGCCCCAGCAGAACCACATGAAGGGGCTGGCTACATTCTAACAGCTGGCGGTCTTTCCCTCCAGTGTTAGTACCAGCCTTGCATCCCATTTCCAGTGATGAAAATAAAAAATCTCTACATGGTGCCTGAATGTCTTCTAAGGTATAAACTCTTCCTACCTATCCCCCTGACAGCCTTTGTTGTGCTCCCCAATGCTCAGCATAGCCATGATATATAACTAAGTTGATTATCAAATATTTACTGAAGGAATTCATGCACCTGGTCCCAATCCTAGGTCTTAGCCCTTGAAAAGCTCTTGGAGGGCTGTGTAATATCTAATTAAACACGCAGTCGTCACTGCAGCACGGGCTCTGGCAACTCGTGGTGCTCGGCATCACGCCTGGGCTCCCTCTGCTCGCTGCTGTTTCTCGCTCATCTGGCTGCGGACCCGCCGAGACGGGCTGCTGCTGTCAGCCTCCGGAATGTGCCGCTTGACTCGAGGCAGCTACGGTGACTATGACAAATTCTTCTCTAACCATTTGAAATTCAGGGCACTCATGAAAAGAGCAGATTTCAGTGCTGACAGGTGAAACTGTTAGCTTAATGACAGTCCACAATCAGAAACCCCAACGCACAGCCAACAGGGACACTCTTTAGAAAGGTGCAATCACAGATCCTGCCCGGGCACTTTCACGAACCTGGTTTTGATCTTCTTGCATTCCTGCAACATTACTGAAAAGCTTCTATGTTTGGGTTGTGGGTGGCAGAGGGCTGGGTCAGATCTGAAATGCCATAGCACTAAGAAAAGGGTGACGTTCTGCACACAGACCACGATTTCCGATCAGTGCATTCACAGTTTAGATAGCCAGCCTGCACTCTACTATTTGCAGCAAACTATTTCACTTTAACATAGTCTATTCATTCACAAATCCATTTATTGCATATTTTAATAGTTGGGTTTCATAGTAGGAGAGATTTTGTTGGCTCAAACTAAAAAATACTAAAAGTAGTCATTTTTTCAGGGGGTCCAGGATATGGTTCAGTAGCACAGTGCCTATGTGTTTGATTCCTGGTACCATTAAACAAAAAAGAAGAGGAACACAAAGGAAGAAGGGGAAAGGAAGGAAGGGATGAGAAAAAAGAAAATGGAGAGGAAGAGGAGTTGATGGGGGGAGAAAAAGCAGCAGCAAGATATACCATGCAGAGGTGCAGATTCCCTATGTTGAATGTTATCATTAAGTATATCTAAAATGTATCAATAAAAAGTAGCTGAAAAAAATCCTTAAAAAAGTAGTCATTTTAAAGTGCTACTTCAGAAGAAAATGTTTACTATTTTGAAGGTTTTGTGATTTTAAATATTTTTATAT